>CAVNYN010201645.1:0-41179 GCA_963692815.1 Nyctanthes arbor-tristis
ATCACCATTACCAAACAGATTGGTGAATCTCAAGCCAGAAGAAAAAGAAGTTACTGAAAAAAGTTCAGTAATCAAAGCACCATTCTCCAATTTCATCAGCCTTGAAGCAGAAGCTAGATCAATAGGAGATTCAACAACAAGTTCTGGTACTACTCCTTGAAAGAATATGAATTTTCCATACTCTTCACAGGATCCTGCAAATGGATACTTTGTTGTTGCATCTCCTATTGATCTAGCTTCTGCTTCGAGGATGATGAAATTGAAGAATGGTGCTTTGATTACTGAACTTTCTTTTTCAGTAACTTCTTGTTTTTCTTTTGGCTTGAGATTCACCAATCTATTTGGTAATTGTGATGGGGCTTTTAGAACATCTTCATAGCTCCTTCTCAGCCTTTGGTGTGATTCAACCATGCTTTGAATCTTTGGTGATCTGATCATTTGTGATCCGCAAGCTCCTATAGGCCTGAATCTTGTTGGGAACAATGGGAATAGTAATGGATCAGTAATGTGTTGGACTGGTTTTGGGCTTATCTAATGGCCTTTTCTGTCTAGTACTGATTGTACTCTTTTTGGGATTCTTCAAATGTTTTGAAGGATTTGTGTTTGAATCGAAGTCCTTTTACTCTATGTTCCACAGTTTTCCATTCTTTGTAATACCCGCGATCTGGTCTATCAAAGATTACATAGACTTTCTTGTAACCTGTAGATATATCAAAAGACATTAATGGGTTTGGTGTTTGGACAGATGATAAGTCCAATGTATCTATTTGACCAAACGTGACTTTAGGCTGTTGTGGCCTAACTCTTGTTCATGGGCCTTAGGCTCATTTCGAAGGGTGATATCCTTCTTAGTACCAAGCTTTTGTGGAATATCCACAGCTTGTATGCCTTTTCCTTTTGCTCGGTTTAAGACGTTTTGTTGTTCAGAATTTTCATCTGATGATGCTGCTGCAAAGCTTGATGTTGAGGATTTTGATTCCTCCCCCCTAAAAAATAAGAACGCTTTTTGTTTCTTGTAAAATTCAAGCTTTGTATTCAAGAATGTCAATTCCATCATTTTTTCTTGGATTTGGAATTCCAAGTTCTGGATTCTATTATCCAGTTCTTCCATTTGCAGCAGTTTTATCTGCAAGTAACAACAAATAATTATCTTGTTAAAGAGTCTGCTAAATAATTGTGTTCTCCTTTGATAGTCTCAATATCAAAGGTGTAATGACTAAACCACATTTTCCATCTAACAAGGCGTCCCTGTTTATAATCTGTAAAAATTTTAGTCTTCATAAAAGATTTACAAATAGAACTATCAGTTCTAACAAGAAGTTTATTGCTAATCACATAAACATGAAAATTTTTAATAGCAAAATTTTTCTTTTCATTTATGTGGTAATTCTTTTGTGCTCCTTGGAAGGTTCTTGAAGCATAAGAACATAAATGTTCTTCTTCCTTAT
This sequence comes from Nyctanthes arbor-tristis, assembly GCA_963692815.1. Taxonomy (NCBI): domain Eukaryota; kingdom Viridiplantae; phylum Streptophyta; class Magnoliopsida; order Lamiales; family Oleaceae; genus Nyctanthes; species Nyctanthes arbor-tristis. Next base: position 1,449 of record CAVNYN010201645.1, read on the forward strand.
ATGCCAGTTTGGCTTTAAGGACTACTCTCCAAAATTCTCCTGAAGCATCTATTTAAATTATCATTTTGTCATTTGGTGTTGGATGATAAAAAGTATGAGTCCATTTCCAGGGCACATTCTTCTTCAACTTCTTTTGAAGTGGTACTTTTTTTCTGCTAACCTGCTAATGAAATCTTGAGCATAAGTTAAACATCTAAGAAATCTTTGTAATTGTTTAATATCCTGAATTTCATCAAGAAATTCATTGATATGTTTAAGTATATGGGGTTGTAGTTCCTTATAACCATAAGCAACATTTAATCCGAGATACTTAATCTTTATTTTGAATAGTTCTGCTTTCTTTTTGGATAGGACTATCCCAGCTTGTTCTGCAGTTTGCAATACCTGCAATACATGTTTTTCATGATCATTTTCATTATCTAAAAATACTAGAATATCATCTATGTAAACATAGCAATATTCTCGTAAATCTCTGAAAATGTTGTCCATATGCCTTTGGAAGATTCCAGGTACTTGTTTTAAGCTAAATGGAACAATTTCCACTGGTAGTGCCCTTGGGGATAGCTAAAGGCGGTAATTGGTCTAGATTCTTTATCAAGTATAACTTGCCAGAATCCTGATTTACAATCAAAAGAAGAAAATATCTGTTTTCCTCTTATGAGTGCTAGAAGGCTTGCCATGTTTGGAATGATATATACGTCATCTTTGGTAGCAGCATTGACTGCTCTTTAGTCAACAACCATTCTAGGCTTTTCTCTTCTTTTTTCTGCTTCTTTTCTTTCCATGAAGGCTAGTGAAGAAAAGCTTGATTTGGAAGATTCAATTACTCCCACTTTCAGTAATTCTTTAATTTGTTCTGCAAATTCCTGCCTATCCTGAGGAGAATAGCCCATTGCAGATGATCTTAACTTTCCTTTGAAATCTTCTTTGAGTTCAATCTTTGCTGTCATTTCTCCTTTGTTCTTAATTGGGTCAAGTGGATTTTCTGAACAACATTCTTCAAGGGTTTTTAAGATTTGTTCTCTAAGAGAATTTATCTTAAATCCTTGTTCTTCTTCTTGGGTAATATTGACCATTCTGCTTGGTACAATATTTTGTCCCTTAATTATCGGAGGTTTCTCTTTTCCTCTGATTTTATGTATCTCAAGGAATTTATTCTGGAGATGATTGAACCTCACAGCATAACGCTGCTTTTTGATCCAGATTTGTTTTTCTTGTATGCCAAAGTTGATTTCTTCAATATCCTGCATAAATCTCTTATACAGTAGATAGAAATTGTTACCAAGTATAAGATCTATCCCTGTTTCACTTTGGTAGATAGATGGAACTTTGAAATAATAAGGCTTATGGTTTAAGTTTTTTATTTCTAAATCCACATTTTTAACAACTTTGTTAACCTTTATAGATGATTGGTCTACAATTTTAACACTAATTATTTTGTCTGAATTTACCCAATGTTCTTTAGGTATAATCCATTTTGATGCTATACACATGCTTGCTCCTATATCAACAAAAGTGGTAACAGTGTATTTGTGATATCTATTGAAATTCAATTTACATGAAATATAGATTGAATTAGGATTAGTTATATTACTATATGTTCTGGTACCTGGTTTGAAGCTGTTCATCCTCTGATGAACTCTCTTCAGTATATGCTTCTGTAAGGTAATACAGACTTTCTTGATCATTCTACTTGATAGAATCCCTGTTGTTCAAATTCTTCAAAGAGATTGACTCTTTGGTCATTCTCTCTTCTGGCTGGACACTCGTTTGCATAGTGTCTTTGTTCACTGCAAATCCAACATCTACAATTTTTCTTTTTTCTAGGTCAATATTTTGCCTTTTTGTTAGAAGTGTTTTTAGTTTTCTTCCTCCCCTTTTCTTTTTAAAATATTTTCCTTTAGAAAAATATTTTCTTTTATAAGGCTTCTTATATCTTTTAAAGATACACCTCTTTTTCTTCCTAGATAGTTTTCTAGGTTTTTTGTTGTAGGATAGCATTCATATGCTCTTGCAATGTCTTCCATAAATGGTTCACAGCTAAAGCCTGTTTTAAGCTTTTTGCGTGCCATTTGCTTCATCTGCCTATGTATTTTCTTTCATATAGTTTTTAACTGTTGTTATAGCTAAACCTATAGATCCTTTGGTAGTAATATGAAATTTTTCTCCTTCCTGTAGCTTTACAGCTTTGTTAAACCTTTTTAATATTTCAGAATTATGTGGTGGTGGAAGTTTTACCAAAAACTTCGTAACATATTCAGGAAAATCATCAAGGTTACCAAGTAAGAATAACCATTTCTGGTATTCACATTGGTAGTGGTCAAATGTATATAAATCACAACACTGGATCAGTTCAAGTTGTGTTTTAGCTTATTCAATCTTCTCAGTGGTGAGAAGCGACTTGTATGCCGTGTAAGATTGTCCAGTGAATATCTGGAAAATCTTTTCAACAATACTGTTAATGAATCCAGTAAGGTTGGGTTGGTTGTCATTTGCAACTGAGGCCTCTAGTCAGAGTGCATTTATATGTTCATTTGTTAGGGTTTCTAAGAAATTCCTAACATTGCCTCTAGCACTTGCCTTGATATAATTCCAAGCTGAGACTTCTTCTTTTGTCAACTGGGGATTACCAATCATAGTCATTACTAGATTGCTAAATCATTCTTTGATTGCTTTACTGGGATCAGTAACACAATTGAGGTCTAGAATTTGTGATGTATGTCCTATAGTTTTAGGAATAAAACTTAAAGGAACATCTTCACTTGATTTTGTTACTTGGGTACATCTAGGTGGCCTAGGGATACTATCTCTGATAACTTTTTTCCTTCCATCTCATTTGAATAAGATGGTTCTTCACGCAATTCGACTTTGATTTGTGAATCCCTTATAACAACTCCTCCAGTTCTGCTGACTGTCAACCTTTCTGGAATTGTTACTTCAATTTCTTCTTGTTCTGATCCTTCTGAAGTTGTTTCTTCAAGTTCATCCGTCTTGGTCTTAGGTTCTTCCTATTCTATAGAAAGAATTTGCTCTTCTTGTTCTTCAAGAAGAGTTAATTGTTTACAGTAAGATGTAATTATTTCTAATTCTTCATCTTCAAAAGATAAAAGAATATTTAAGGTACTCAGGTCATTACAATTTTGATAATCTTCCTCAATTTTTCTTCTAAGAAATTTTATTTAAGATATTTGAATATACCTGTAAGCATTCCCAAGTTGTTTGACGTTCTTGGGTCAAACTGTCCGAAATGTCTCATTCTTGGTGGAAGAGTAACATCTGTTGTATTTTGATGTTGTAAAACCTGTGGCTTGCTTGCTATTTCTTGTTTAATAGTGGCAGTGATGATTGCTGCTATCCTTTCTATAGCAATATTAAGATCTGGTGTGATAGATCTTATTTCATGCCTCATATAATTGAGATTTCTTCCGATCTAGTAACTTGTTCTTTTAGTTCTCTAACTTCTTCATAAATATCACTTCTCTTCGTGATATTTTCAGCCATTAATTATTTTATTGTAAGTATATACTCATTTTATCAATTTTTTGGTGAAGTTCCTCTAAACTTGTAGTAAGTTGAGATTCACTTTCTTTCATTGTATCCTCCCTCTTTAAAGGAGTTGTGCTTGATTCTCTTTTTAGGAGCAATCTTTCTTGAGTTTTGATTAAGGGTTTTGGCCTTAAATCTAAACTACGGTCAGGTAGTGTGAGAGTGTCAAACTCTGTTTCTTGTATTTCAAGATAATCCATAAACTCTGGTTCACAAGTTATCCTTCTATCTGCTTGTATTACATCATTGTTTTGGCTATTATGAATAGCATAGCTAACAAGATAGCTTATAGAAAAAGGTACATTGTTAGGTTTAACAAGATCTTTCCTTCAATAATCATGAACAAATGACAATATGTCATCAAAATCTGCATCATGAAGTGATACGGAAATTTTTGGATGTATGGTAAACTGAAGTTTTAAGCCAAATTTCCTTGAATCATACCCAAGCATCCTTCAGTAGGATTTTGAATACGATTGTCAACTATAGCCATTTTGTTCGGCTGATCTAAATGGGCTGATAGTGTGCTTTTAAGCTGAACTTTAACAGTTCCAATTGTTATATAGTATAAATTTTTCTTATCTGAAAAATCTATCTTTTGTTTTATTTGTCTAATGTCTCCTTTGCCAAGCAAACAAATACTTGTTCTACTATATGCATGTTGGACATATAAAGCAAATTCTTTGTAAGATATGTCATAATAAACATTTCTTTGTCTTTTAAAAACTTTTGAGAGAAAATCTCTTTTGAAAGCTTCTCCGAGTTTTAATGAAAAATCTTTTTCAAGAATTTTTTGGAGTTTCTTTTCAGAGACTACAACATCTTCTGAAAAATTTCCTTGTGAATCTATAGTCTTAATATCAAGAAATTCTTCTTGAGCTTTTTGAATTTCTTTATTCTCCATGATGTCTTGATGCATAATGCATAATAAAATTATGAATGTATTTCTCTCTTTGTTGTTCTAAATATCTTTTATGTCGGGTAATGACATTAAGGGCTCTATGAACAATTTCGGCGAATATTGATTGTTGATACTTTTCTTGGTACCAATTTATTCTTTGATTTTACCATCCTATAGAGTCAGTAATGACAATACAATATCTGCAAAGATGTATAGAAGGCTTGTCTTCCATAAGTTGCAATATGTATGGAAGGCTTGTCTTCCATAAGTTGTAAATTTCTTTTAAAGTCAGTTGTCATAGGAAAAAATTTTACTTGTTTGTTCAGAGGGTATTTTGGTCATTTTTCTTAATTGCATGAAGCAATGCCTGAACAAAAACAGACAAATATCATTCCCCTTATATCTGTCACGAATGAATGATTCAGCATCCCTCAACGATTCATCTGATCAGCCCCATATTCCCAAATGGAAGAACCCTAACTCTCCCAGATCTCAAATTCTCAATTGAAACCGGATAGAATTAACCCTCCAATTCTATTTCCATAACTCCATTCCAATTCCAATCCTTGCTGCTTTGGTCATTCGGATTTCAGTGCTTCCTTGCCTGCGCCTTCAGATCGGTTCATCGCGTGCACTGCGCTGCGCCGCTGCTGGTGCTGCCTCTCCGAGTCTCCTGGATCCTGCTTCGGTCCGGTGACTGTGTTAGTGTCCTTTTTTCTCCTCTGAGTGGCGAGTGCTCCTCCTCTCTGGGCCGCTGGTTCTGTCTCCTGCTCCTGCTCCGGTCCGGTGTGGCGGCTGCCACCTGCTGCTGGTTAATATATTTTCTGATTTTTCTTATTTCTTTGTAATTTATTCTTGGGCGAAGTTTGATTTTTGAATCTTGAGTTTGAAAGTTACTAATTAGGATTTGAAAAGAAGAATTGATACTATCATACTAATAGGTAAATTGGTAAAACAATTAACAATAAAACTGACATATTAGATAAATTACAAGCTTTAAGAGGACTAGAGGAGGGCAGTGGCAGTAGTAGGGCACGGCTGGAAAGAAGGCAGATTTGCAGATGGCAGTAGTTGAGTTTGAGTTGCTGTGAATTATTTGTATTTGTTATATTATAATGCTGTTTCTTGTTGTGAATAATTTGTTATTTGTAAACTTTGTTTGTTAGTTTCATAGGTTGTGTAATTCAGATTATGATCTAGGTGTTTCATTTTTTAAAAAAGGATACAACATTAAACACCATTGATTACATTAGAATTTATATGGGATTACAATGTCAATTTTGCAAGACGTGTTCTTTAGGTAATTTTTGGTACATGTATATATTTTGGTGTTAATTATATTTTGAATGGGTATTGATTTCGATCTGCAAAATTGGTAAATTGTTTTTATGTCATTGTAATGTTTTAAGAATTTCTGATTTTGTGTTCAAAAGGAACTTCTTGATATTTATCTACTGTACTTTGTTTGATCTTGTGAAAAATTAGAATGACTGAATGCTAATTTTCTCAACCTCGAGGCGTTTTTCCTTGATGATGCCAAGCGTACTCCTCAAGGCGATTGAGGCGTAAGCCTCTTGATAAACCGATATAAATAAGTTTGACCGTTGTAAAACAAATAACTTATTTCAGGAAAAGCGAAATAAATTGATCAAAATTCTAGTACATGCATCATCACACGTTATTGTGAACAATCTCATAGTTAACAGAACATGAGTAGCTGGCAAGAAAATGGGTAACATGCCTCTTGAATATCGATATTTCTGGTCGAAATACGGCAACTTGCTATAGAAGAAACGATAGAAAAACAAGAAGATATGCTTCCTTGCTTCCAAATTCCAACTTATTAGGTTAAATTTTTGAATTGGTAAACAAAAAATAAGAATAAAAATAAAAAAAATAAATTAAAAAAAAATAAATAAATAAAACAATTAAAATAGGATGCCAATTTAGAGGCTTACGCCTCTTAGGCTTTGAGGCGCAACCATAGAGGCGCACGCCTCACCACCAAAGGCGTAAGCCTCTGAGAAAATTGCCTCACAGTAGTACCTCAAGGCACTAGACAACTGCCTCAGGCCGAGGCAGGCCTTGAGGCGAGCCTCTGCCTTGCTTTTTTGTGCTATGAATTTCCTCCACTTTGTCTACAGAATCTACTCTTATGGTTTTGGACTTTGCTATTTATATGATCTTTTCCCATTGCTGTTTGCAGACACTAATTTGAAGTATGGATATTCAAGTTGATCACTATGCAGTTTTGGGCTTGCCGTCCGGTGTGGAAGGTGCCAAGCTATCGGAGAAAAAAATCATAAAAGCTTACAAATTAAAGGCCTTGGAATTGCATCCAGATAAAAGACCTGATGACCCGAATGCGCATGCCAATTTCCAAAAGCTTACAACATTGTATGCAATCCTCAAGGATGAAAAAAGTAGGAAGTTGTTTGATGATCTCCTTCGGGTGCAGTGGGAAAAGTTTCAGCGCCAAGCACTAGAAGACTCCAAACGCAGGAAGATGATTTCAGATCTTGAAACAAGAGAGCGCTATGCCTTTGCTTCAAACTCCAGGTTGAGAGCTCAAGAAGAGGAAGAGAGAATTCACAGAAAGCTAAAGGAGGAGATTGCTAGGATTCGTAGAACGCACAGCAACAGATCATCTGCTACAAGAACTCCTTTAGCTGAAAGCACAAAAGCTAATACATGTGGTGGTGGTAGTAGGTTAGAGAAGGAATCACATGGCCCTGAACTTAGCAATGCTGTTGGTGCCGGGTATCATGCATTTGAAGATTCAGTACTGGACAAGCTGTTAAAGGTGAGTGCAAATGCTTTTAATATTTTTTACATTTGCTAGCAACTATGTTAATATTCCGACTGCCCCTGTTACAAATAGATGTTTCTAAGTTTTGACACTTACAATGTCTATAATTTTAATAAATGTGTTCATTCATCTCTTGGCATTGAAGTATCTTTTGAACACAAAAGAAAGATAAGCCAGCAACCTGATTGCTTCCATTTCTAAGTTTGGACCTTTCTTAATAATAATTGAAATTTCTGGTCATGATTTCATTTCTGTATGTCCAACTAGCTTAGAAATTTTGAAACCATATTAAAATCTCGTAGATGACTGTATCAGGGGAAATGATGCATGTAATAGGGAAAAGGTTATAAGAAGAGAAAAAAGATTATCTAATTGATATATGGAGAGTACTTTTGGGATATTTGAGCAACATTTTATTTACAAGTATGACTATCAAGTCTCTCTGCCTTACACTAAAAACACTCTGATTAAAAAAAAAAAAAAAAAAAAAAAAAAAAAAGGACAGTTTGGTTTCATGTTCTTACCATCAAAATTTTCTTTCCATTTTTTCTCTTTTCTTTTCTTTTCTTTTCTTTTCTTTTGGGTCTTATTTTTCCTGTCAACTGTTACTTGTCACTTTGATTTCACACACCCCCCCCCCCCGCGCTTTTTCTTCCCTTTGCCGATTTCTTTGCTGTTATAGCATTTCCAAACTGATTTTTCACCAATCTAACAATTTTTTTGGGGTATCTTTTTTTATGACAGGCTGCGCAGAGAGTAAAGTGATGTGCTTCCAAATTACGGACATTGAGAGCCCAACTGTATTCGTGATCCTATTGTCAAGCTGATGTAATCAGTCTGATCAATATGAAATCCAGTATGCCTCAAGATATCTGTAAAACTACAAAAGCTGTTGAGGTCAACAGGTCAACTTCTCACTTTCCCGCCTAAACTAGATCAGCAAATTCTTTTCTCCCTTTTTTGGCTAACCACGCATAAACCTTCTCTGAAGTGAAAATCGCGTGCCGTGTTTAGCATCTCAAAACCGCCTTTTTGGCTACTGGCTCTTCGGTTCTGCAACAATTTAGAGCTTGTTTGATGCTCTTTTTTTCTCTTTTCTTTACCAATTTATAATTTTACCTACCACTGATTTGACATTTGATTTGAATACTATTTAATTACAACCACATATTTTACACCTTTTTACATTCCCAATACACATTCTCCCTCTCTCCTCATTATAAATTCTCCCAATTTTGCAAAAAATAAAATAAAATAAAATAAAATAAAAAAATAAAAAAAAAAGAAAAGAGAGCATCAAACAAGCACTTAAAAGTTTCTTGAAATTTTGCTCTTTATTCCTGTTTATGGAGGATTTCTTTGACTCTGGTTTCCACAGGAGTTTTCACTTCTTCCGCCAGATTATGGGTTGTTGGCTCTTCATTTCGGCGACGCTTCAATTGTAGCAGCAAAAATCTCGTGAAACTTTGCTTCGAGTCCTCTTTCGTGGGGGCTTTCTTCGACTTTGGTTTCCAGCTTCGTCCTGCCAGAATATGGGTTACCAGCTCAGTCAATGGGGACAAGTGGTTCTTGGGTGGATATATAATGCTGCGTATACCCTTTGCTTTTCCCATCTGTAATCAATTCTGATAACTAAGAATTGTTTGTTATTACCTCTCTAATTTCTTGCTACACACATTGTTCACATCAAAATCCGGTAAACTGGGTGCTAATGGAAGCAACCTTGACAGAGTAAGGAAGAGTCGTCTGAGTGATGAAGAAACATGCTTTGATGAAACTTTTGGTTGTTGTCCTCATTTTTATTTTGTAAATTTTTTAACTTTTTGAAGAAATTTTGGTTAATATAATCTGGACTTTAGCTGGTGTTCTGGCTATGGGAACAAAAGAATACCATTTTTTCTTGCAATATTGTTATCTATGTGCTTGCCTTGCCTTATAGAAAGGAAGTTTTTCTTCAATATTGTTATCTATATGCTTGAATTGCCTTATAGAAGCTAAAGTTGCTTAAAGATCTGCTCCACTTTCTAACCTCTGCCATTTCATTACAATATAGATGAAAAGTTGAATTCTTAAGATAGGAGCTAAAGTTGTTGGAATCCCCTTCTAATACGTTGTTTGGATTGGACTTTTTTCAATGGATGTTTGGCTAAATGTTGTAACAGAAACTATCTTCCTTGGACTTCTATTTCTCCATTCTCTTTTATCATCAGAATCAAAAAATAAGTGTAGCTTGATTTGGAGAGTGGATGATCCTGCCTTGGATTTCTATTTCTCCCTTCTCTTTTATCATCAGAGTCAAAAAATAAGTGTGGCTTGATTCCTTCAAACCTTATGATGTATAATCCATTGAAATTCTGTTTTTCCATTGTAAATTGCCGGCTCATATAAATTTGCTTTGAGAACAGAGATTCTGAATTTATCAATGCATGTCAAATTCCCAGTCCCCTTTTATTGAGGTTGGCTAATTTGTTACTGAAATTTAACATATAAAATTAGACATATCGACGAGTCTATGACCATGTATGATGCAAGATTATCCGCTTCCTAACAGTTGATCGATCTTTGCTGTTTAGTCTTCTGTAAGTGAGAAACTTGATTTATTCTTTGCTGTTTAGTCTTCTTTAAGTGACAAACTTGATATATCTTTAGGGTAGAGCTCTAGGCAGAAATTAGAACAAAAGTCACAGCCCTTTATTCTTATCAGACTAATTGTTGTGGGTAATAATCATCATTTGGTAGCAGCCGATTGACTTAGACGTAGTTTCGAGCGTTGAATGACTCGGGTTGAACAAGCTCATAATCAGAATTTCCAGGCATCAAATTCATGTGCCACACTGCCACTGGGCTCTCTCAGTTTCAGCTATCTTCGCTTGGAAGTACGGTCTTCTGCCTCTTTTTCATGTACTAAATTTCAGCAAACAGCAGTTCATTCTTTTTAGATCCGATTCTGCTATTCGTCTTTTCATATTAGTCTCGAGGTTCTTAAGATATCTGACGGACAATGCGTGAATTTAGAGCTATGTCATGAGTCTTCATTCAATTGATTTTTTACCATCAAAATGTGTTTTCTAACTGTGAATTTTATACAACTTCTACATAAAAGTTATATATATATATATATATATATAATAGATACTGCACTTCATTGGAATTGCGTTTTCAAGCAAAGGAAAAAAAAAAAATTCTTTAGTAGCGCGATTCCTACATTTCAAATTTATCTTGACAATTTTAAATTAGATTATGCATTAGTATAACCAATAACCATCATATTAATCAAGTTTCTCACATTCATTTCATGTCTTAACTTGAGTGGTGATAAATTGTTGACTGATATGAAATAATTAAATTAAATTAAATAAATAATGGTTACTTCATTTTTTTTTCTTTTCTTTTTGTTTACACTCAAGGAAATACAAATTCATACATGCTTTACCTAACAAATTTATTGATCAATATGAATAACTCAATTAAATAAACAATATGGGTTTGCTTTCTATTACACTTTTACTATGTTTTTTTAGGTATTTTCTTAATTTCGTATATTATTAAGTTTGAACAAATTACGAATGTGAAGTAATGACTATTGTCTTTTTATTTTCTAATTTGGGAAAATATATCTGCACTACACTTTTTTATAGTTACACCACATTTTTATTATATTGAAAGTCATTAATCTTTACAACTTGTGAAGTTTGTGTCCCAAAAAATCTTATTGCATTTTTTCTGAACCATTTAATTAAATTTTATATCTTATTTCTTAATAATAGTTATTGTTCAAAAAATTTCATTCATATGTCTTGAATCATAGGAAAATATATATTGTACTTTTAAAGACTTTTCTTTTTTGACTTAAGTGGTTCTTGCACTAAAATTCTTGGAAGAACTTCACTGTAGATATAAGATGTGATAACCAATTAAAATTAAGAATAAAAATATGGTAAAGAAAAAGTTAATGTCTTAATCTAAAAATATGAAAAAAAAATAAAGGATATTAAACACAATTAGAGGGTAGTGTGTTTAGTAAAACAGATAGTGTCAATATAGCCACCCTTATAACTTATGTATTTATTTTAAAGTAATTAATAATAATAAGGATAAATTAGGTTTTCAAAATAAGTACGTGTGCTGCACGTGTTATGTAATTGAAAAATGATAAGTGTAAAATTCTACATTTTGTTAGGTTCAGTATTTTTTTTCTAATTTTAAAACCGGGGAAATAACTCAAGTGGTAAGAGTATTCATTTATTAGTCGTCACTTCTGGCTTATACCCATCCATGAAATTCCCCATTGGTATTAAATATATATATATATATATATATATATAGTTCTCTAATTTTAACATTATCTATGAATTTTATATAATTGTCAAAATTTTAAAATAAACGATAATCCTTTCATTAAGCGTTCAATTTAAAATTTTTTCCTTCAGCTACTGTGACCTTTCAAAATAGTTTTCAAGTAGTCTTAAAACACATGCAATTCTTGCAATCGTCAAACCTAAATATGGGCTTTTTTCCTCTTTCATTTGCACTCTAATTAATTTTGATTGATTTATTCATTTTTGTCTTCAGTTTGTTTCCCCGCCTTTCTGTCTTGATCTTTGCAATACCTATGTCAATACCAACCGTTGTCAATTTTTTATATTAATTCTTGAAAGTTAGCCCATTTTCCTTTGAGTGAAAATCTTCAATTTGACATCTATATTGTATACTTATGACAATTACGATAATATAAAATTACAATACTTCTTCCTTTATGCGTAATAAATGGAAAATGGAGAGTTTTTTCTTTTAATTAATTAATGAATAAAGGACAAACAAGAAATTTAATAAAATATGTAAGGGTAAAATAGGAAATAAAAAGATATTTCAACATCCACACTTTTCATATATAGTAATGATGAACACGAAAATATACTCAAAAGCAATATTACCTGGAGTTTTTGCTTCTACAGTACCATTCTCAAATGGTGGAGAATCGTTCCTCTGTTTTGACCATTTGGAAACCGCTGACCCGTTCTTTCAGTTGGGCATTATCATGCTCAACGGGTTGATTCATACCATGATGTGATCCACCATGGCTTCCTCGACGAGAAATTCCTAGGTCTTATCTACCTATTGTACATAAGTCTTATCTACCTATTGTATATTCTTAAGAGAAACCTACATGTGAGACAGAAAAAGATCATAGTCATATGACACACATCTTATGAAGAATTGCAATATATATTCTTCTCAACTCTTATTGCAACTTCAAGTTAATTTCATGTATTTATGTACTTATCATGGGTGCTATGTGCAGTGACATCATCAATAGCCGTCAGCCACTGAATACACCTTCCACGATCCATAAAATTGCTGTCGGATGTAATAAATCTCTAAGAGAAATGTTATTTGTACATACAAAGTGTACAAAATGAGGCCAGGGAGTTTACACACACCAAAAGTAGTTATTTCAAAGAACATTGAGTCATAGGCATTTAAGTAAATACAAAAAAAATGTATTAAATTTTTCCATATATAATATGTACAAATAGTATTTCTTGACTCGTAACGCTTGATGAATGTTAGCATATTGCCCAAGTGGATATTTCAATTGGATAGACAGATTTCATCAGTTCATTGTATAGAAATAATACAACAATATTATATACAATGATTATATTATCGAGTAAAAACTTATTTTCAGTCACAAAATCTTTAGGGACACCCCCAACTTTTCTCAATCACTACATTCAGCCCCTTCAGCAAAACAATCATAGCTTTTTTTTTTTTTCTTTGAAAGCACAATTACAAATCTGTATTATAGCAGTACAAATGCTCATAGATATTTATCCTACTGAAGCACAGTATTAAGAAAATCAATAATATAGACTCACATATAGTGAGAATACACACTATAATAAAATGTAGAAAATACCCCACACCGGGGAATCTAACTTGAAACCTCTAAGTCTCAGTACCTCAGCCTAGTTCCCTAACCAAATAGACTAAGCAGCCATAACATTGATAGAAAACCAAACATTAGAACTCATATTATAAAGCTTCAAAGTGTTCTTCCATTTATCTTTTAGAGAACATAGAAAAAGTGGATTAAAAAGGCATCCATAATGGAGTTTATGAATACATTAACTATAGTACCAATAGTCATGATTTTACAAAACTCTTCACTTTGGCAAGGTCCTATTCATTTTCTAAAGAATGGAGACTGTGTGATCTACTTAATCAAGACACTCAGCGGTTACCAAATGAACATCACTTAATGAAATTCCTTTTTTAGAATATAATAAGAAAGACAGTGAAACATCTAACCAATACCACACACACATATAAGTGGATATATTGAAAATCATGTTAGGACATAAATGACCCTATGAGATCTACCTATTTCCTAACTCATCCTATAATTAAATGGTTATTTTTTCTTAATTGATTAATATAATACTAACCTTTAACGTCTCTTGGTATTTAATTGTTATTTTATTTAGTTATTTATTTTTGGAATAAGGCGGAGATAGGAAAGGAGGGAACTTAGGGAAGGGGTTTGAACTCAGGTTTCTTCCCTGAAAACTTAAGCATTTATATATTTCTTTGCTTTGGCTTCTCATTTCAATTGCAAATTATTACCCAAGTGTATGAAGATTTATGAATCACTCAATAAAGTATATTTTTAGTCAGACGAGTTTAGTACTCGTGGCAGGAATGGCCCTGATGGTAAGCGATCAAAGTAGTCCCTTAGGGCCCCTAGTTAGAACACGTCGAAAAGTTTACAGTCGAGTTTTTTAAAAATATATGTCCAAAATATAGAATAAAATAATGTGTACACAATTTTATCAAAAATGTCTTATAGCCTAGTGATAAAATTATACATTTTAGCCTCCATCTTTAATTATAAGTCAAAGGTTCAAATCCTTATATCCACAAATTTGATTTTATTTTTTAAGCGGCCAATTTAAATTTTCACTTTTTGTGTTTAATAATAGTTAAGATTCTTGTAATTTTTATTAAATTCAAAATATTAAATTTGTAGTACAATTTTATATAAAAATAGGGCTCTCTTAATGTTTTATTAATATATGTGCTTTTTAAATGATAAAATATAATCAAATGTCTTACAAATTGACAGATATTAAAGCTCATTGACTTGAAAACTTCTTTGAATATTATTAAAATGTTTAGTTATTTTGCTTACCTGTTGAATATAAAATTTAAATATTCAAAGTTTAAACCGTTAAAATCGTGTTTAATCTGAAATTTTTTTAAAAAAGGCTCCCCGGAAATCTATAGACCGGCCCTGACTCGTGGTTCTTATTATTGTTACAAAGAATTATTCTTTTTATGGCTGAAGATAATAGATCAGTTTATGTTCTGACTTCAATTAATTTTTCTTTGTACTTTTTGCTTCTTGATTATCTTGAGTTTAATAACGAAAATAATGATAATGATGATGAAAGTAATTTTCATGCTATGATGGTATTTTTCTAATCAAATTCGTTTAATTTGAGGTTTGTATCGCTATTATATTTATTTCAGTAACAATGTAATTAAGTACTTTTTTTGTTGAAATTTATTTATATACATTGATTGTGGATTTTTATTCTGTGTAATTGTGTGTGTTGAAATTTCAATTAGACAGTAATTATGGTTTTGTTAAATATTTGAGGTACTAAATCTTGTAGAATAATCTAATAATAAATATGCAATAACGATGGAATCACCAAAATCTTCCAAATAGTTTGGCCTGTAAAGTTATGAGGTAAAAAAATGCAGAGAATTAGAGGTTATTATAATATATAGTCGTCTTTCTAAAAGAATTTTCTATACCATTTTGTTCTACATGGATTTTCTATAGTTTCTCAATTAGAACAAAAGTATAAATTTGTAAAATTACTTCTTATCTACCTATTTTCCTTCATTTTCGTGGTTTTGAATTTCACATAATTAATGCTTTCCTATGGTTTTAACAATTTCTTGAGTTCATGATTCTTGACTTAAATAAATAAATAAACATTTCGTAAATTATTAGAATGCCACGGGCCAAACATGAACCATTTACTAGCTAAAACTAATGTACAATTAGAAAAGCCAATTACTTTCACCTACACGATTCAAAAGCAAGGAAAGACGTTGGATTAATATCTCTTAGGCAGTGGATGGATTGAAGGGTGCATATCCATCCACCGCATGATCATCATACTTCGGCTTCAAGAAACATTCCTATAAATAAATTGTTAATAATCATAATAATTAATAAAAGGTAATAGACAACATCCTCACTTGATCTCCATCAGAGGGATGGTATCATGGTAGGATATATTTATACTTAAAATACCAATTTATGGAACATGCCCATCAAAGAACAGGAGATGGTAGAGGTAAGTCTTATATAAAGTAACGGAACCAACAGAACAAGCTTGTCAATTACAGGAATAGGAACATTGTAGTTCAATTGATATGACACTAAAGTCTAGAGACAGATGAACCATAAACTTCAAAAGCTCTATCTAAAATATAGTACTTTTTCAGTGTTTAACATCATTTAACTTAGTATGCAGCCTAAAAATTCATTAATTAGAAATAAAATAAAATTAGCCCTTTCAAAGAAATAATAATAAAATTAGCAATTGACATAGCTATTTTCAAAACTGAAGAACAAAAGTTCATAATAATCCGTACAAAGGAAATGGAGGATGAGTGCATCAGACCTTGCAAGAGCTAAAAAAAATGCAAGTTTGATTTATACCAGTACATTCGATTTATACCAGTACATTCACATATGTAACAACTCTATGGAGAGGAGGGAACAAATTAAGAGCCTTCACCCTAAACAAATTATCTAAATGAAAAAATTGCCAATTTTGACGACATCAACTCATTTGACATGCAAAAAAAATCACGAGAGCTTATAGATTAATTAAAGGCCTTGAAATTGCTTCCAGACAAAAGGCCTGATAACCTTAATGCGCATAACAATTTCCAAAAGCTTATACAATCCTCAAGGATGAAAAAAGTAGCAAGTTGTTTGATGATCTTAGGGTGCAAGGGGAAAAGTTTCAGTGCCAAGGATAACAAGACTCCAAGCCTCAGAGGGGTTTCATATCTTGAAGCAAGAGAGCGTTATGCCTTTGCTCCAAGCTAATTCTTCACCAGTTCTCTAACATTTTTCTCTTTCTTTTTATCTTTTCTTATGACAGGCTGTGTAGGGGGTGATATGATGTGCTTTCCAGTTATCGACGTCAAAAAGCAAGTATATTTGTAAGCCTGCCGCTAAGATGGTTGTAATCACAGTCTAATTCTAAAACTGCAACGTTTATAAGGCCATAAATAGAAAGATGGAAGAATGCCACAAGTAGAACTGAATTCCAGATGCAGAGCTTTATGTACCCTTTCTTTTTATACCGGAAATCATATATTTGATCATGCCAAGATTATACCGGAAATCATATATGCAGAGCTTTATGGCTTTTATTTTTATTTCTTTATGCAGCAATCATTTAGAAAACAAGAAATCGAAACTTGATTTATTACTAGTCCCAGAAACGATCTTATAATCTTGCAAAACTTGGTGCGGTGTCATCCTTTGATCCCCCAGTGCCAGTTCACAGCTAAACTTGTACTTGGGTTGCTGTGGCGCAACTTAGACAAGCTTGGCTATTTGTCTGTAGATGATGCAGAGGTGACAGAGTTAAGGATGGCCTCATCTTTGAAAAAGCCAACTCGACGATTGATGATTACTTTGAGTGATGCAGGCATGTGCGTTCAATTTGTAATGCAAGACATCCTTTCTAGTAAAGGGTAGCCGAGCACGAGTGTCAACCCCTCCCTTGGCGTTATTCCCTTTTCCCCCCTCCAATCATCTTCTGTTAAAGATGCTTGCATTTATCTGTTTATTGTTGTTTAGAATATTTTTTGCAGATAATGTTGCAGATAGTGTTGAACACCTCAATTCAGTAATGTAAACATGTCTCTCTTTCGAATTATTTTCAAAAAATGTATTGAAACAATCCTTCATTACAGCAATGGCTCTCAACCATGATTTTAATGTTAAGATGTTTCTCTTGATTTCTATAATCCTCTGTTGCATGTCTTAGTGCGCGAATATGCCTTTGTTTATAGTCGTGGTCGAAGTTAAGCAGCAAATAAAAATCCATCTCTTGTTAAAACTACCAATGGTTGCAATTTGCAGGTTTTCCTGCATTGTCAAAATTGTTTGGCAAGCGGGTCGTCAAGTGCCAAAAACTTGAATGTTTAGGAGGATTTGAGAGAAGTCTAGAGAAAAATCCATGATTTTGCAGGAGACATGAAAATGGATGGAAAGTTGTTGATAAATTGTTACTTCCTTATAAGAATTTTAAAGATTTAATCCTAGCCTATGTATATAATGAATCTCAACCATACATTTAAAGGTAATGTGCACATATAAGGCCACGAGAGATCTTTTACACATATTCTTATTATTAGACAAGCCTACAATTATTTATCGTTGCTCTATCTTATAAGTCCAAGAAACATTGGTCATGCATCCTTCCACTAAACTACACAAATTTGTGAACACATCAGTGAATTGTTTTTGAATAATATATTGAAAATTCGACCTAGAAACTTGAATGTACGTAGGTGTGGATTTAATTTGCAATAAAATTAGTAAGTTTAGCAATGCTGCAATAGGACAGTGTCAAAAAAAATTTCGATTCTCCACAAGATTGAGTATTATGAAAAGATAAAAATATGCCATTTGCATAAGAGTCTCAATCAATGCTACATAGACCATATACTTACAAGAGTTAATAAGTTTTATTTGCTCTTGAGATACTAGAAATATTACAATCCACCCCCAAATGACTAACATGGTTTCGACTCAATTCAAATTTGATTTCTTTGAACTTGTTCAATTTCTCATTTCCCTCATATAAAATTCTATAGTTTTATCTATAGTTTTATACAAAATATTTTAAAATTAAAACATCTTTTTATTATTTTTCTCATAAAACTAAAGGAGTCAAAAATATTTATCTACCCAAATGCTGCTATCTCTTGAAAACAAATGTAGTAAGGACCATATCCTAATTTTGATCCGTTCGTGGTTTTTTGTCTATTTTATTTTAGTTTTTTGTATAAAATGTTTTAATATTATTTTAGACAAAATATTAGGAAAACTAAAGTATTTTCACCTTTTCTAGCTTTGGGTTAGAAAAATAAGAGGGTGACATGTTATTTATATTTCACTGGTACAAAACGAGAGAAGCGTAGTAAAAATAGGAGACCTGCACCTATTTCTAAAATTAGTAAATATCACCATTAGTTACAAATAGAAAATTGCATCTATCCCTAAAAATAGTAAATATTACAGTTAGTTGTGGATAGAACGATTCACATGCAATATTTCCCGCATTTCACAGAATTTCCCCTCGTAAACTTTTAGTCTCCATCTCCCATCTCATCATTCCAATGCTACAGTCTCCCTTTTTCCCAATTAGGTTTAGGCTTCTCTCATTCTAACAGATTCATCATATGCTTGAATAGAAGACCTAAAGTAGTAGAAACTCAAATTCACACTTATATATAATAATAATCATCAATGCACACAGCATCAAGCCTTATGGCGGGGATTTGAACAAGGAAGAAATACATAAAGGCAGAAGAAGGGGGGCGAGTTTTGAACAATGAGTGCTTCCAGATTCATAAAGTGTGTCACTGTGGGCGATGGTGCCGTTGGCAAGACATGTCTCTTGATTTCCTATACAAGCAATACCTTTCCAACGGTCCGTCCAATGAATTCTTTCTTGTAATTGTATTTCCTTATTCATGTGTTGTTTTGATGATCTAGCCGTCTCCCATTTCTCACACTTGTGGGTTCACTTCTGGGAGAGAAATGATCTTTGTGGTATCAGCTCCTGGTCACCCTGTCCAACCAAATTACATTATAGCTCCTCATGTCCTATAAAATAACCATTATAATAGCAAATTACATCACTTTATAATTCATTTTTATCTCGTTAATTTATCTTTTCTTGTATTGTATGCTCTTACAACCTTGTTTTTAATGAACTTTATGAGTTTTTAATCTTCCCTTTTTGTTTGTATATGTGTGAGATCTTTTGTTTTACAATAATTAGAGCAGTTTCGTGATTAACATTCCATAAGGATTGATACCTTCTTCAATATTCATGTAGGTTTCCATATTCAATTGGTATAGTAATGTTTTTTTTTTTTCTTTTTTTCCTTTTTCCCCCTCTAATGCTACCTTAACTTTAATGTTCTCCCATTGCATCAATGAATCAGGACTATGTGCCTACTGTGTTCGATAATTTCAGTGCAAATGTCGTGGTCAATGGAGCCACCGTTAACCTAGGCCTGTGGGACACTGCCGGTAAACATTAGAGAACTTTCTTATATATAGAGTGTCTAAGCTTTACATATTCTAGTTGAATTTCCTTATGAAATGCTCCTTGTTTTCCGAAACAGGGCAGGAGGATTATAATAGATTAAGACCTTTGAGCTATCGTGGAGCTGATGTTTTCATTTTGGCTTTTTCTCTCATTAGCAAGGCTAGCTATGAAAATGTTTCCAAGAAGGTGCGATTTTGTTGACTTACATGTTCCCTTTTTTTAAAAATTTTTTTTAATATGTTTGGAGTTTCAAGGATTACATGCAACCATTTCTTTGAGTGTTTTGAATTATTTTTTCTTTGTCTCAAATTCGCAGTGGATCCCTGAATTGAAGCATTATGCCCCTGGTGTTCCTATAGTTCTTGTGGGCACAAAACTTGGTGAGATATTTGATCAATTCTATTTCACGCACATATTGAACCTGATTCTTTGTATGTATCTATAGGTCTTGTTTTCCCTCATGAAGTGACGCATTCTTAGCATATGTGTTTAAATTCATATATCAAGAGAGCTTAAAGGGAACAAAAGAGTGTACAATGCAAATTTGAATAAATGGACGAAGGAGTCCGAATCCGGATCTTCTCATTATGTCCACTTCACTTATATATGGGTAATAATTAATATCATCTTCTACTTTGTTTGATATCTATGGAATGGACACTATGTGCTTTATTTAGTCATGCTGAAGCTGGTTATGAGTTTCAAACTAATGGTTGTACGATCCTTACACAGCGCTATAGGATTTACACTAGGTCACTAGCAACAAGACCCCTAGCAACTTTATTAGCTATAAGCTCACAAATCCCTGAAGCCATATCACAAACCAGAAGTCCAAAATTAGAGTTTTCATTCTCTTTTTAAGGCTAATTATGCTGTCCATTAGACCGCTAGGTTAACTAACCAACTGCTTAGTTAACCCATATTGTCATAGTTAGATGTGCATATTTTTCATGCTTAGTTATAAATGTGGTTTCAGATCTTCGGGATGACAAGCAGTTCTTCGTTGACCATCCAGGTGCTGTTCCAATCACTACAGCTCAGGTGAATACTTTATAAATTTGTTTATTTCCTTTATGCTCTTATTTTTGTTGCCATATCAAACCGCATTTTGCCAACGTTTTACTTGGAACCTCTCGGTCTTTCAGGGGGAAGAGCTAAGAAAATTGATTGCCTCACCTGCTTATATCGAGTGTAGTTCAAAATCACAAGAGGTCTATATGTTTACCCATTTTTCCCCTTAGATAACATTTTTCCTCCTGAAGATTCTTGATGAAATTCTTTTGAATTGTAGAATGTGAAAGGAGTTTTTGATGCTGCCATTAAAGTTGTGCTCCAGCCACCCAAGCCGAAGAAAAAGAAAGGAATGGCTCAAAAGGCCTGCTCCATATTATGAACAGCAATAGTTGAGATGAAATGTAGTCTGCCAACCATTACCGTACCCCTCCCAACGTTCCTCTCTTCCTCTTGCCTTGTAGAAAGTAGGTGGTCTTTGCAATCGTTGATAAAAGGGTTGGCAGCTGGTTACCCTGTACCGCTTTAAATCTCTAATTGTTCAGTTACATTGTAGGCCTCTTCTTCATTGTGCTTATTCCTTGAATTCTTGTTTCTTTAATTAATTGATTCCTGTTTCTTTGCTATCTATCCAAGATAATATCTTTGATTTTCATGGTGTTAAAATATTTGAGATGATTTGAAGTGGAATTGTGTGATTTGATTTTCTTATAATTACCACCTTTCAATCTTTCTAGTTAAGTTATGCTATGGCCTACGAGCACAAAAAGTTGCACAAATTATGCTCTTATCATGACCTTGTGAATCGACTCTACCATGTCTAAATCAATGACAATCACCAAACCACGTGTATGTGTGCCACACACTTTGTACAAGTAGAGTTTTTCTAATTTGTTTTTGTATTTCACCTTTTAGAATGTAGTAGAAAAATGAAGAAAATAACAGACATCACTAAATAAGGAAACCTTAAACCAATAAAATAACAAATAATTTCATTAATAGATAGCAAAGGTTTCCACTACATTGAGTGCTAAAGAAACAGCGAATTCTTTTTAAATCTTTTATATCTTCTTGCAGATATAATAAAGACAGAATTGACAAAAGTTACTACACACGCCTGTATCCACATTAACCCAAAACCAAACGCTAACAGAATCTTTCGACCAACAGAGACAAACTAAGCGAACAAGAAAAGAATGCGATCCATAAGGTTTCATCTTAGAATAGAATAGGAGCCGGGGAAATAGCAGACTGCTATTAAACCTTGATAGATATAATAGCTGAAGGCTTATCTTTTAAGCTTGAGGCTTCTCCCATTTGAGGGGTTTAACAACTTCCCATGTGAAATCAGGGTCATCTCTGCCAAAATGCCCATAGGCAGCAGTCTTCAAGAACCTGTTGTTGCCACCCCTCTTAAGATCCAGGTTGATGGCTATCATACCTGGACGGAAATCAAAATTCTCCTTCACAATCTCGAGAATTTCCTTATCAGGGAGACTTCCAGTTCCATAAGTGTCCACAAAGACAGACAGGGGCTCGGGAACACCAATGGCATAGGAGACCTGCACTATGCACCTTCGAGCAAGTCCACTTGCCACAATGCTCTTGGCTGCTTGCCTAACAATGTAGGCACCACTACGGTCGACCTTGGTTGGATCTTTTCCTGAGAAAGCACCACCACCATGAGCACCCCAACCTCCATATGTGTCAATGATAATTTTACGACCAGTAAGACCAGCATCACCATGAGGCCCACCAATCACAAAGCGACCAGAAGGATTTAGATGGAATATGGTCTTCTCATCAAGGTACTTCTCAGGAATGACAGGCTTGATGACATGCTCCTTTAGATCGGCAGCAATCTCGTCATTAGTAACAGTCTCGTCATGCTGTGTAGAGATCAGAACGGTGTGAACGCGGACAGGAACCATGGCACCCTTATCGTTGTAGTATTCAACTGTGACTTGTGTTTTGCCGTCAGGTCTCAGCCATGGGCAAGTACCGTTCTTGCGAACCTCAGTGAGACGAGCACCAAGCTTTGTTGCAAGAACATGGCTAAGGGGCATCAACTCCGGGGTCTCATCAGTTGCATAGCCAAACATGTGACCTTGGTCACCAGCACCAATCTCCTCTGGTCGCTTAGTGAGGTGGCCATGGACACCCTGAGCAATATCAGGACTCTGCTGCTCAATGTTAACCAGGACCTTGCAGCTGTCAGCATCCAATCCCACATCATCAGAGATGAATCCGATGGAACGGCAAGTGTCACGCACAATTTTCTCGTAATCCACATTGGCCTTGGTGGTGATCTCACCAAAAACCATCACCATGTTAGTCTTGGTGCAGGTTTCACAGGCCACTTTGCTCTCAGGGTCCTGAGCAAGGCAGGCGTCGAGAACTGCATCAGATATCTGATCACAGAGCTTGTCGGGGTGTCCCTCGTTTACGGATTCAGATGTGAACAAGAAAGTCTCCATCTCTATAATAAAGCTGCATATGCCAACAGAAACATTTAGATTTAGGAAATCCAAGAGAAAAATGCTAAATGAAATAACATTGCACAAGTATCTAATGTTTTTCTTCAAGAGCGAAATTTTGCATTCCTGGTAATAGCTAGTTCAAATCAAACAATCACATTTGCTTGGCAAAATATAGAAAAGGCAAAAGCCATTTCAAATACCATACACATACAGATCGATAATCAATCTATATGACTATATCAAATGACAAACATTATAGTAGCACAATGAGTATATATGGATTCAGGTTTTCATCACAAAATTCATATGCTAAAATCACCTAAAATGAAAGAGGCTCCAAACTTCTCAATTACAAATAAACAATCAGATCTACCATTCTTAATCTCACAGCAAACCAGAACACTACTAAAAAGACGATCTTGAATTCCCACTGTAACAATTAAGAAAACCCGAGGCAAGTAAGAAGAAGAACGTAAACCAGGAAACAAAATTGAAGACAAAAAAACGAAAAGAAGACTCAAGAACACTTGCGAAAGAAGGGCTAACCTGAAGGTTTAGCAGCAGAGGGACTATTTTGTCTAAACAGAGATAGATGGAGAGAAGAGTGGCGAAATGCAACTGAACAAAGGGGGAAATATATAGGGGAGGTGACAAAAGGGTGAGGGTTGGGAGGGGGGACCGAATGATGCATAGTGCTAGATTCATGGCGGTGGGAGGTCGGGATTTTAGATCCACGCGGTCTCTAGCGTCGGGTAATTCGCCAGCCTGTCAGTATGAGTCGTGATTCTTTTCTACAACAAAAAATCACCATTTTTTGGAAAAGTAAAGCTCCTGTAACCTTCAATTTTAGCCAAAATCTTGCGGATTGGCTGGACAAAGTGTATAATTTCTTGTCTGGTCAGCATTTGTCAATATTTTCGGGGAAATTAAGTAACAGTACATTTCGTATGTGGTCATCCCATATTTACTCAAATGTTATTTTGATCACTGCCTTTTTTTTTTTAGCAAGAATTGATCACTGCCTTTTTAAATGGATTGTTGAAGTCCAATCAATTTAGTAATTGCTAATCTTTTGTAGTGGACCCAGACTAAAAGATTTTGTAATGTTTAAGTACCAGACTTCTCGTAATGTAATAATATCAAACAATGATGTGATATAATATCAATACATTATCACACTATCTTTAAATCACATTAACAGTTGATATTAAAATCTTTAATGTAAATGTGTAATCTTGCAGTGACGTGGAGAAAAGAAATAGACATATAAAATGTACAAATTTCAAAGAGATTTCAAAGAGATCGATCTTATTTCTCTCCTTTTTTTTTTAAACATTTTTCTCTCTTTATTTTTCCCTTTTTCTTCACAATCTCTTTGACAATGTCTAGTGTAAAAAGTGTCAATGACATTGTGGAAAAAAAATGAAAAATAAAGAAAGAAAAATATAAGAAAGAAGGTAAATAAGAGAGAAGATGAATAAGAGAGAGAAAATTGGTATGTGTATATTTTACGTGTCTGTATTTCTCTTTTATGTCACTCTAAAACTACATATTTACATTGAAAATACTATCACATTATATGTTTGGTGTCCTAACTGTAGCAATTTTTCTACAAAACCGAAGTTGATTCTGTTAATGTACCATCGTGCAGAGTTGTTATTTTCTTATTCATTCATTAAATTCAAAGTATACTAATGGGGTCTATTATTTTTATACATGTCAGATGTCAACTCTACAGGAGGGCACATTAACAGAACCAACTTTGATTTTGTAGAAAAATTGCTAGCGGTAGTAGCATTCCACGTGAAGTGAAAGATTTGTCACAAATTCAATCAAAAAAAGATTTAGGATCAATAGTTTGTTGAGTCAATTGCAAGCTCTACTTTTTACATAAACCAATAATAATAAATTATAAAAGTTGCTTTGTCTATTGATACTTAGAGCATCCACATTGGTGGTGTTAAAGTAGTCGCTAAAAGTATATAATTTAACAACTTATTAGTTTTATTGTTAAAGTTAACAACAAACTTAACAACTTTATGATATTATTTCTTCTTTTTTAATTTTAATTAAATTGAGATTGACTTACCATTTAACAATTGAAGTGATAATTAAATTTAACATTCTTATTTACAATCACCAATATGGCACAAATTGATAGTTAAATTTAACTTGTTTATGTGTCATTTAACAATTACTAAAAACTTTACTTTTTGTTTATGTGGATAGTAAATCTAACAACATCAATGTGGATGTTCTTAGGAGTTAGTTATTTTAAATGTCATCGAACTTTTCAAAAGTGATATTATATGTCATTATACTTTAAAACTTATTTCAAATACAATTAAAACTATAAAAAAAATTGTTTCCAGCGCCACTATATATTAAAAGCTTACTTACTTGCCATCAAACTTGTAAGAAACTTATCATATTAGCCACTCAACTAATACTCAAATTAAAAAATAGTAATTCAAAAACTTACCCCAATAGCATGTGGAATAACTTTTGAAAAGCATAGTGACATTTGAGATAAGTTTTAAAGTATAATGGTATATGAGATTATTTTTTAAAATTTCAATGGCATTTGAGATAATTAACTATGCATGTTAGTAAATAGTAATCGAACCAAGAGTTCATTGAATATAATATAAGTGCGAATAATTAACTTTAAAACAAAATTGAACTAAATAAAGAGTTGTGCTATGGGAACATAAAGGGATGCAAAAACTTAAATAAAATTGACACATGACAATATCTTGTTTTCCAACACATCACATCACATTTACATCAATCTCAATTACATGAGTCACTTGTCATTTTTGTCAACATCTTTGTCTCTATTTTTGTCCATTTAGAATTATTCCTCTAAATTAAAGTCTCAACTCAAATCTCAATTAAAATTTCTAAAAAAGATGAATGATCATAAACGAAATCTAAAATTCCAATTCATTTCGACGGGAAAACAAAAGCAGATCACCTAACTTGGATATATATGTCTCTATTATCAATTTTACAAGTATTAGCAATAGCAGGTATATTAATCGAATAATAGGTAACGAATAGTTGTCAAATAATTGTTGAATGTTCATGATCCTTGGTAAATTACTAAAGTTGGGATATTTTCCCTTTCTTTTTTTTTCCTTTTTTTTTTTTTGAGTATGGATATTTTCTGTTTTTATACAATATTAAATTGGGTTAATTTCACAAATCGTCTTCAATCTTTGAGTTAAGAATTGTTTGGGTTCTCAATTTTTTTCGACCTCCTAGATCCTCAATCTTTCATAAATTCACATAATAGATCCATTTTGGCTGATTCAGTCAAAATTGCAGTTAACTTTTCAATGAAATTACCGTTATACCCCGTAACTTTTTAATTTTCAAAACAAAAGATTTAAAAATATTAAAAATAATAAAAAAATATTAAAAAAATAAAACACGCACCCCTTCCATCTCATCCCATCCCATCCTCAGAATTGCCGCCCTTCTCTTTTATATATATTAATGTGACTCGGTTATAAAAAACGCAATGCCAATATAACCACCCTTTTCTTTTATATATAGTAGTGTGTATGTGTGTATTTGTTTAGCTAAACAAAACATTTCTATTTATAAATTGTTTAGCCATTTAACCCATATGAATGCATGATTACTCACCCATATTTTTTTATTTAATTCAATTTATTAATTGCTAAATGCATGATATGATTAAAAAAACAAACATAAAATTAAAATAATAATTAATAGTGTCAGGGCAAATATAATATTAAACTAAACAAATGAGGTAGAATCGTCTAAAAATGCTCCTCTAAGTTATTTTCTTTAAATAGCGTCTATATATATAATGCAAGATATATATTAATTAATTAATTAACGTCTTAACTCCCTGCACGTTGCATTTGGCACTTTGTGAAAGGAATAACATGAGCTTTACCATTATAATAATAAATAATAATGCTTTCAAACGGCATGGAACCAACCAAAAATCACACAATTATTTTATTCTAATTTTTCTTCTACTATTGTGTCGGTTGGATTGAAGGCCATTTTCAATGTTGTTACATTTCATTTCATATCACGTATACACAAATTAATGCATATTGAGCGCAATCAATGCCATCCCTCTAAAAACTATACTTGATGCAGAAATGATATAAAATCATATTCTGGTATTGTAAATAATGGCAAACATCTATATAGCTTCCATTTAAGTACGCTACATTAATCCTACAAACCAACGCGATCCGCTGTCAACTGGTGTGGGCGTATTCAGATACACGTCACATAAGTTTTTAACATCTGGCGGGAGATCATTTTTATATATGTCAATTCCTTGATATTAACTGATATAAGTCAGGAGTGTATGTTCTTGTGATTTATATATGTGAATTTTGTCTAATGTTATTTAAGAATTGTGATTATTACCCATAGTGATGAATGACGCTACTCGTTTATTAAAAAGAGATTCTGGCATTTGGCCAGCAATAAGCAAAACCTTCCAACATAAAATGCCGGATCTGGAAAAGAATTGTGTAGACTTCCTACAAATGACATTTTCCTCAAACAAACGTGCATATTATTAGCAAAGGTAAAAAAGGGAAATTATGATAGTCCAGTGAAAAAGTAAACATATCGTTGGCTAATAACTTTTTTGATATATGGAATAAAAAGGTAAGGGTACTCCAAATCCCCCATTGATAGAAGATGGAGGTCTTAAAACCCACCAAGTCTCCTTTTGGTGTTTATATATATCTTTGTGCATGGAAGTTGCCATGGTTTCAGCTTACTGGGATGAAATTCAACAGCCATTCGTCATGCATCATACACCAATCACCATCAGGCACATTAACGATTACAATAAGGAAATTTAAATGTGTAATTTTGGAAAGGGGTGCCTAAAAATTTATCAAAATATCAATCCAACTTCGTTCTTAATAATTATTAGGCGAGTTTAGTAGTTTTATGACATTTTCTAAAGGTGTCGTTATAACACCTTATGTCCCATGTGATGTGAGTGTATAGACGCACGTTATATAGTATTTCAAATCCACGCGACGCACATCTATTCACTCACATTAGATGAGACGACACCTCTAGAAAGTCCCAGAAAATTTGTATAGCTTAATTACTTTATAAAACTAAAAGTTGTCACTAATACTTTGATGATAATATAATGTTCATTGACACAAGATATCCGCGTTATTTTAAAAGCTTTTATAGGGAAAGAAAAATCGTTGATGATCACCAGCCAAATATGAATAGAGATTTTGTCGTTAATTGCCGACAATAGCAACAAATTTTGCAATGATGATGCAATGACTATCTTGTGATCATGGAGTATTGAAAACTCTATTCTTGGCTTACCAACAAAATTTGACGATATTCTTAATTTAAATTCAACCAAAAGCAAGGGATAAAGAAGAAAGATAGTTATCTTTGTGTTTTTAGGCTTGCAAGCTGAAATGCTATTACAAAAGTTTGTCTAGTTACATTAAATTGAGTCTGGCTATTGAAACAAATAGGGCTTCTCCAGAAAATTGTCATTATATTTTAGTTTCTCTTTCATCATTGTGTCGGTTATAGAGAACTTTGACTGGGGATGTGACTTTAACTTTATTAGAGCATCTAGCCAATTTTTGTTAAATAGACATTTGAGTTTTGAATTATTCAACCCTTTTTTTGGATCATTTATATATTAAAAAATGTTATTTTCTTTATTATTTAATTTAATATAATTATTAGAGATAAATCTGTCATTTACATTATTATTATCCCAAAAAACCAACTAGAGTCATTCAACTCCCTATTTCACCAAAGATTAAAGGATTGCAATGCAAAAAATGAAAGGTTTAAGACCTATTTGCACTTTCTTAAAAAGATTCGGGACGTCTAGTGCAATTGTCTCCTGTTACTACTCCCCCGTCCACCTTCCCGGGTTTCTCCATCGATTTGCTTCGGCTCGGGTCGTTTCTCCAGTTTTCGAGCACTGTGTTCGTACCAGGTAAGGGGTGTGCAGAAAGTTGAGATTAGAAGTTGAATTTTATCAATTTTCTGTATAATTTTGTTTATATTCGTACGACATTGCGAATTTGCATTTCACTCTTTCTGTTCTGGGTATATAGTTGCATCCCTCTAGAGTAGTCTTATACGACCCTATAACATGTTATCAGCCTAGACCTTCAAATCTGGGTGGGGAATTGGAATGGAGGTGGGTTCATTGTCTCCTCTATTTCTATTTATCAGCTCATTTATTTATTGATCGAGACACCAGAAAGGGCAACAGGAACTGATGAGGAAAGGGAGAAATCATTAAGTTGAGATGAACAACTGAACTGTTTCTTGTTATAATTTCAATCCTGGCTTTTTATTTTTTCTCTGTACGGTGCTTACGGGGGATCATTAATGGCTAAACTGGGAAAAGTAATATCTTTTTAATTGTTTCTGTATGAAACTAATGATAATTATTATTGCATTTTAGTAGTAATCACTTGAATATGACCATGAAAAGTAATTTCTTTTGAGTTTTAACTGTTGAATTTTGGACTTCATATTTCCGGAATTAGTGGTATTTCTAGTCCTTTATTGTTTGGGTTACTAGCAAGCATCTGCATAAATTGATTATTGGAACTAATGTGAAGAAATCAATTTATGAAAGCTGAGGCTGCTGTAATGTCAAGAGAAGATTAAAGAGATACAATACGATTCTGTGTGCATTTCTTTTCTCAATAGATTCTGCACATAATTTGTTTTGTTGCTCAGAAAATTGAACAGAAGGGCCAATACTTTGCCCTGACATCTCTAACTAAATATATTTCCTCCTCAAATGAACCACTCATGCATAATAATTTTTAAATAAATGCAAGGCTCTTTTACTCAGTGCAATTGTTTTGTCCTATTTTTTTCAAACCCACCCCCCCCCCCAAAAAAAAAAAAAAAAAAAAAAAAGAAATCTGGTTTTTGTTATTCTATTTACTTATTCTTTTGGTGACTTTTGGCACTTGTATGGGGTTGCCAAAAAGTTTTCATTTTTAAGTAGTAGAAAAAGGAGGATTTGGAGAGATTTCGTGGAACCCACGATGAGTATAATTTGAGGTAAAAAAAAAAAAAAAAAAGTAATGGTTGTCGGTGCTCATAAGCACCTAGTTAGTTTAAGTGGCTGTTTGAATCTCTTTATTTACAATGAATTATAATGAGAAATTATAACGAGGATAAATGAGTGGTGTAGATTTAATAAAAGTTTGAAATTTGTGGTTATAAATGAGCAGTTGTCAAATCAGTGGTAGGTGGGATTATAATGTGTTTTCAAAAAGAGAATCAAACACCTTCTAAGCTATTCCAAACACGCACAAATATCATTTGTTGTGGACGCTTACTGTTTGTGCAAGTGTGGACTTGTTATTCATAATAATACAATTCAACATAGCATTTCCATTTGTCTATAAGTTTTCTTGATAGAGATTCCAAGTCTTTTGTCCATTACCAAGCACCCACTGGAAGTACTTATAGAAAGCCCAAAAAAAAATATATATATATATATCTCTGGGAGATATAGGGAAATGGACCAAAAGAACTTAGGGATCAGGTTCCTTTTCTTCTTTCTGTCAAATTTCTACTCTAATTTAGTATTGTATAGCTATGTCATTTTTTTTAATTGATTGTTATATTCTTAGACCATCTACAACAGCCTCTTTATTTTTTAAGAGCATATTCCTCCACATTATAGAAAACATCTCAAAATTTAGGGAGAGAAATTTTAACATGTTCCTACAAGCTATTCATGGCTCTTCTTGACACTTTTTAAGAAACATTCATTGTTCTCCCCTCATAATTTAGTTTGAAGCCAAAAACATTCAAATATTATTTAAACAATCAAAATCTAACCTGCACTTGATTGGGGTGCATTTAATATTAGAGACTGAGCATGTCTCTCCAATTTTGAAAAAGCCAGTTCTCACTCTCTAAATTCAAAAGTTAAAATGAAGAGCCTATAGGAGCTATTTCTTAAGAAATGACTTTTTGACATGAAGAGAACTTTCCATTTAACGAGCCTCTTGGACATGCTCTTAGATGCCTGTTTTATTGGATCCTTCTAGTATCTCATCTTGATAAAAAGTTATTCATTGTCAATTATTTGTGTAAGGGGGTGTATGGCTTTGATTCTTGAGAATTGATTTTGTGAAAAATGATCTTTTGAGAGAATGTGTGGTTGAAAAGTAAGTAAAAGTTACGAATTTATGTGCAAATTATTTTAATGAATAAATGGTCGCTAGAAATGAGTTCGATTGATAATTGATTTTGAGAAAATTCAAACCATAGTGGGCCTAAGTTTTATGTTCAATGGAAATTCTGCTTATTGTTTTTGCTCTCTGAATTTTTGTGGATGGACTCTCCTCGATTCAAAAGCATCATTGACCTTTTCATATTCCTCTTTGTATATTCCATCTAATAGAAACACAAGTTGCTCTTTCCTTGCTTAATTGGAAATCTAAGGATTCCTAACTATTTCTTCAGAGCAACTGAAATCCATGTTAGTAATATTCCAGTTCGTCTGAGTTCTTGCTTTCCCTTGTTTCGTAAATGCTGATTCAGGAATAGAGAGCAGGGTGCAGTTTACGATGATATCAAGAGCTTAAGAGAAAAACTCCCTTCAGGTGCTTCATATGTCTATTCTTAATCTTTTTCCCACTGCCTAACTTATGCATTAGCTCTCGGTTGACCTCACATGGCTTGACTTACAGGCTCAGCATATGGTATGGTCATGTTAGGAAGCAGGAGTAGTAGTGTCCATTCCAAGTGGAAGTGCAAGTATGAATGTCTACCAATGCTAATTACATTTTTAGAACTGTAACTGTTGGATGGGTAAAGGAATTTATCTTATCTTATTATACTATCTTTTTTTGCTGATAATCAAAATAGGTCACTGTAACACTTTCGTTGACTATTCTAACGAGTTCACAAGAAATTCTCATTGTCTGCTCAAAGAGGGCTGGAAAGTATGAATACAGTGTCACAACTGCAAATTTTTTGGTAAGTGGATGGCATTTTTTGGTCTGATATGATTATCTCAGTTCATTTGACATTAATTTATAGGCTGGTGTGTTTTCCCTTTTAGCTAAACTGTTTATTATCTTCTCTTAATTAGGTAGAAGCTTTGAAATGTGCACTCTCGCTGGCAGCCTTGACAAGAATTTGGAAGAATGAAGGTGTTACCGAGGATAACAGGTGATTCCTTTTTCTTCCTCTGAGTTAAATGTTTCTTTATTCTTAGGTAATGGATAGAATTACAGACTGTTTGCATTTTGCATATATTTGTTCACCTTTAGTTGAGAAAGGGTTTTGGACTATATTTTTTCTTTTTTCTTTTCCTTTTCAAATAACTCCCAAGTTAGGTAGACTAGGGGAGAAATTTGGCAGAATCTAATACTTGCAGGTACGTCATCCAATATGTAAGCAAGGATTAACTGAATTTAAAATTGCAAATATACTCAATTCTAGACAATATTATTTACATTTTCTTGATAAAATTTGACAGTCTGCTGCTTGCAGAATGAGTATGCCGTCTTCCTCTGTGATCTTTCTCGATAACTTTGACAGGCACAGTTAACAAATTGAATACATTAATATTTTTGCATCCAACCCTTGTAACTTTTGACAAGTGATGTACTTTCTGTTACACAGAGTATTGCTTTTAAGTTTTTGTACTTTTCTAATTTACAAAGTATTTTCTGTTTCATTGTTCTTCTCTGTCTCAAGATTAATCAAAAACAATCCTAATTTTTCTATTCTCACAATTTTGTGCTTATTGTTACGTTGAGTACATCATTTGATGAAATTAATGTTTACCCCATTCCAGCAGCTCTTTATCTCGTTAAGAATTTACTGCAGGTAGGTTTTGTTTTCCTGTATACTACAAATCTCTTTGAGTTTCCAATCTTGGTTGCAGTATCATTTTGAAATGTCCTCTCGTGGCAGTATTATATCTTTGCATACGTAGACGCCCCAGGATATCAAATATTAAAGAATTTAAACATTATCAGCACAGGCGTGCTATACCACATCATTCTTAAGAAACAGTAAGTCATTTTGGCATTTACATTGAGTAATTTGAACTTTGAATAAGGCTCTATATATATTCCTATAACCTTTGAATGGATTTTTAACTGGTATGATTGTGGAAATTTTTTCATTGATATTACTCATATTTACTAGTCAGAACTTCTTCTTGTCTTTGTGGATAAGAAGTTGGCGGAAGGAGGATGGCAGATACTCCATAACGGAATAATGATTAAACACAACTTCTCTTTCAGGTTGAGTGAGATCCAATGGGCAGCTTTCATTTTGTTGTGCGCAGGATGCACCACAGCACAACTAAACTCTAAGTAAGAATATCATTGTTATGTATTAATCTTGTTGTCTTTCAGATGAAGCTTTAGAGTTGTCATGATGTCCTTCATTCTGTGTGCACTAGTTCACTGTTCTGCATGCGAAACGGGGAAATGAGAAAAGAGACTGTTGCTATCATCTTTTTATTTAAATTTCGTCTCTCCGTTCTACCCCATTTTGTGAATCATCATCATATCTTCTCCATTTCTGTCCCTACTGGATGACATTTTCTTTTAAGCTCCGACCAAGTTATGCAAACTCCTTTTCAAGGTTGGCTGATGGCAATTGTGAGTTGTTGAACTGAATATCCGATGGCATATTCTAATCTAGTGATACTTGAGGCTTTTAGAAGCTAATACTTCTACACTATATATTCATTTCAGATTATGGCCCTTCTGAGTGGTTTTGCTGGAGTCTACACTGAGGTAAACTTTTCGTACTATATATGGAATTATGGTTTTTGCCAAGAAAAAGGAAAAAAAAAAAAAAAAAAAAGATAACTTTCAATGTTTTGAGTTCAACCAATGTCATTCCATTCAAATTGTTACATTTTTTTAACTAATCTCATCAGGATCTTGTTTATAATTATAATACTTTCTCTTAGTTATCAAGATAAAGTGGACTCAGTTTGCAGTGTTTTGATAACCGATAAGTTTTCTTCTGTTTTGGTAGGCTATCATTAAAAAGCGGCCTTCAAGGAATATTAATGTGCAGAACTTCTGGTTGTATGTGTTTGGGATGGCTTTCAATGCAGTTGCCATAGTGGTACAAGATTTTGATGCCGTCATGAACCAGTGAGACTAGTCTTAATGCATCTTTTATTTCTCTTGTTTAGGCTTGACATTTTTTTTTTCTGTTACTTCTTCCAATTGTCAATGATACAAGCCAATGCACAGAATCCATTTGTTTCTCGTCAATATATAATCAATGCTACAATAAAAAAGTCAAAACCAATAAAGTTTTTCTGAATGGAAATCAGACACTGCCAATTAAATGAATCAGATTTTGTCTCAGACAACCTTAATTGAGGAAGATCTTGTGAAATACAAATTATGGTTTCAAGATACATGAGTTTTTGCAATGTTCTTGCCTCAGAACATTTTGCAAGATGTGACATATCTAATGCTATTCGTTTAAGGGCATGTAGTTGTCTTTCTGGCAGGTTACTTTGGAACTTAAGTGAGCAGATACAACACAACAGTAATAAGATACTTGCATCAAGATTCAAACATGAAGATTGCAGTGCATTATGTTAGCTTGATGATTAAATTTTCATACATGATGTGTAAGTTTATTTTTTTGCTTGACAGGGGATTCTTCCATGGATATTCATTAATCACAGTTCTCATGATTTTGAACCATGCCCCGAGGTACTTATATTCTTTAATTTTTGTCCTGGATTGCCTTCCCTAACTGGCAAAATATCGAATTAACATCGATTATGGGGGGGCCAAAGAGAATTCATATTACTTAGACAAGTTTAGGTATGTACTGGAAAGTTGGAAACCTCTTTTAGCAATTGATGCAAACAGTAAGTATGTTTCTGAGATGAGAGACTCAGTAATGAAAAATTATTAATTATGTATGACTATATTCTTCTTGGTTGTAAATTTGATTGTGTTAATGTGAAACTTCTAATCTGTGTATGGGGAATCTATATTCAGTCTTTCTTTCTCTTATCATTTGTAAGGAACTACCCCTGCACCATTCGTCATTTCTGGTTGCAACAGCCTCCTGGATTTCATAAACCTGTTCGTTTAGACTAATGGTTATCCATCAAAGGTTGCTTTATGTGAGTTTTTTAAAGTTCCCAACTGCATGGCCTTCTCAAAACCACTTAGCATTTCTTTAGCTCTCCTTCATGAAAATCAGCACTTCCAACTTAAGAAATTAGCTTCCTTGTTTTGGTCACTCAATGGAAAGGCATTATTTATTTGACTGAATGTCTTCTCTTGGATGGTTCATAATCTTGCTAGATTTTTTGAGTTATTGTTTGCCTGAACGCTCTTAGGTATTCTGGAGTTTACTTGGGAATAGTTATAAATCTTATGCTGTATGGTGCATTGAGCTAAATCCATACCCCTATTGCTTGCATGCAAGAAAGACTTTCTTTCGTTGTTAAATGACTAGAATATGTACAGCGGATGTCTATTAGAGTTGGTCTGTCTTATCTGGAATAGTGTTAATAGTGTTAATGCTAACTCCCCTAAGTTGAATCGTGATGTTCAATTACACGTGAATTAAGGTTGATGCACCCTTCCATTCTTCTATAATTTTGTTTATTCACATTTCCTTGACAATGAGTTTTAAGAAAATATTTACATGTTTATATTTGTTTCTCTCGAGAGTTCTATTTTAACCGTCTTGATTGATATCAATACAGTGGTATTGCTGTATCAATGCTGATGAAGTATGCTGACAACATTGTGAAGGTAAAGTCCATTTACATTCTAAATGATGGCGAATATGAATCCATTCCAAGTCAGCATCAATTTATTGCACTTGGGCATGACTTGTGACTTGGATCATGGGCAATTCTTATGGGCTACGGACTTAAACAAAGTATCATGAAATCATCATACAAATCTAATATCAAGGATCTGAATGAGATTATTTATGAGCCAAAAGTAAGCAATTACATGAAAAGCTAGCAGCTATACAAATTTGTCCAATACCATAGTTCCCTCCCACCACGGCCAAAGGTGTGTGGTCTTTTTCTTCTGCAGTACTTTCACACAAAGCAAGTAGAAGTATTAGAATTGCTTATACAGTTGCGCAAATTTTTTGAGTACTTTCGCGCACAAATTTTTTGAGTACCAGCCAGCAGAAGTTAAAAAAGAGCAAAGAAATCTAACCAAACTGGATGATAAATTAGAATTGCTTATATAATTGCGCACTACTATTTGCAGGTGTATTCTACTTCAGTTGCAAAGCTGCTGACGGCAGTGGTGTCTGTTTTTCTCTTTGGATTTCATCTGTCCCTTGCCTTCTTTCTTGGTTCCACGTGAGTGTATTTAACTTTCACTTCCAACAATCACACTCTCAATGAATTTAAAATGCCTGATGAATGTTATTCTTTCTTCACAGTGTTGTATTGGTTGCGATATACTTGCACTCGATTGGGAAGATCCAGAGATGGTGAGCATTTCAGTATCTCAGTTTTGTAGGTTTAAATGCTGATTGTCTTATCTTTTTTCCTTCTTTCCTCTCTATTCGTCTTCTATTCGTTATTTGTTAGATGTTTATTTAATCTTCATTATTATTTATTATTATAAACAAAAATCGTTCCCAAACTACTGTACTACAAGTGTACAACCTGGTTCATTTGGCTTTAATACCTTTGGGGTGCTCTCCTTGCTGAGAAAAATGATCTAGCAAACTGTTGGTCTCACCTTTAAAATAAACCAATAAACACAAAAATTGTCCGCCTACAGGAGCCATATATATGTCAACACCGGGCATTTTGTGGCACTAACTGATCGGTGCTATAACCCGACATTGTCCAAAAGGACCGTGAACATTGAAAAGTCTGAGAAAATAGCTGCTAAAAAACTTGTTTCAAAAAGTTACTTACGCTTGAAACTTGAATTTCATACTTCACTCAGCATTACACTTACCATGTGTTGGTCGTATTTTATCACGTAGTCATGTGGTTAAGCGCATGTAGGCTATTTTCACGCTTTACGTTTTCTAAAACATCGATAATATAAAAGTTTGTATCTAACTTGAAAAAGCACAAATCGTAGAAGAAACCCGCTGCTTACCCTGTTTATTTATACTATTTGTTGAACAAAGAAGGCACCACGGTAAGGTTAGTATTATATATTCCGATCTAGAATATTTGCTCAAAGCAAGCATGGTTCGGATGGTATGCTCTTCTCAACATAGTGCTGCATACATATACATGGCCAAAACACTTCATAGTCGAAATGGCTTCAAATCCAACCAACAAAATTGACATAATTGCGTGCTGGAGGAAAAGGATCTAAAAATAACAATTTTACTCCAGCAAGTGGTAGGGCATTCCGTATGCTCTCTGTGTTGAGTCTCAAATGTGAACACGACATCTTTGACGAGAAGATGCTGTTAACCCAAAAATTCATTGTAGTTGAAAACACAATCGTAGAGCCTTCCCCCAAGAAACTGTGCAACCTCTGGGTGCTTCACCTGAAGGGAGATGAAGAAACAATAACACTCCAATCTACTGATGACAAAACGATGGAAGGAAGGAAAATGATGCTATATTAAATAATTACCATGCCGATTTTCAGGGATTCACATTTGAAAGGAGCATAAAGGTTGGTCTCAATTCCACGGCCCTGCCCAAAATACAAAAGCAATAATTTGAGGCCTTGACAAAGTAATCATATACCTTTAAGGCTATTTCTTGACATGGTCCGCACAGGCCATTGAATCATTGATGCATACATTAAGAAAACCAAGAAAACCAACAAATCAAAGTTGAAATAGTTGATGCATCAGGCTCTAAATGTTAATCTACATTTCTATTTACTTCCCATTAGATGAACAAAGACATTTTAATCTGAACACCTCCATTTCACCTTTGTTTCTACTTTCTAGTCAACTGCAAACTGTTAGTTAAAATTAAATATTGAAAAACTAGGAGTGATGTATCGATAATAATGTCAACTAAATTAACTAGATTTTTGAATGAGTTACCACAAGAGAGCTCAATTGAAAATTATACAACACTATGTATTTTTCAATTAAGAGAGTAAAAAAATGATAGATTTATAAGAGTAGGAAGAGAGATACATCCT
The DNA here is from genome assembly GCA_963692815.1 of Nyctanthes arbor-tristis. Lineage (NCBI taxonomy): Eukaryota > Viridiplantae > Streptophyta > Magnoliopsida > Lamiales > Oleaceae > Nyctanthes > Nyctanthes arbor-tristis. The sequence continues at coordinate 39,746 of CAVNYN010201645.1, forward strand.
ATCATGTTATCATGCTGTGTTTTTATTGGAAAAATGTCTTTTAGGTTAAAGTCAGATTTTTATTTATTTCTTTCTTTTGGTTGACAAATGCCTTGTCTAAAAAGAAGCCCAACTCCTTTTGAACAGATAATTATTTTTACCTACATGGTCCAACATCTTAAGTCAGGCAATGTATTGAAAGATGAAGGAACCGAAATTATCATTTATTTAGACTAGTAGTAGCATTCTATTTATGCATTTATGGATATTTTCCAATTCTGGTTACAAATTAACAAATAGAATATTTAAAATGCTTTCCACTGTCTTCAATGCAATCCCCATGCAAATTCAAATCGAAAGTTGCATATTTTCTTAACACAAGGAAAAAGTTAATTTGAGCAATAAAAGTTCGGTAACACAAAAGTTCATTTTATAGAACACATCATCTACGTATCTGTCCGTCAAGATCAAATTTTCACCAACCAAATCGTGCCATATTATTTTCTTTTCCCATCTCTCTCTCTTTTTATCATATTTCGAGCATCTCTGTGTTGTCTAGATGCATGGAAGATTTTATAAATTCTCCAGGTCATCCTTATCTTCATTTGTCCAATAGTCCTTAATTGGTGTCAGTTAATTATCTCCTAATTCATTATGTTATTCATATAAGGGGCACAAGTCCGTCTTTGTAGCCTCATTTCTACAGATGTTTATTTACCAACAAATGCACAGTTATAGAAAGCAAGCATTAACTGGTGTTGTAACGTGTTTTTGACTCGATTTTGATATCTGATCACATAAAATTCATATGACATCTGATTTGTTCAACTTGCCTAACTTTTGTATTACATTCTCTTCAAAACATGAATCCAGGTACCTGACAGGATAACCCCGTAGGATAGCTGAATCCCACTGATAGTCCTCTAGCATTGGTAGAAAGGCATTCTCTATGTTTGTATATACAAAGAAATTCCATTTCCCCCCATCTACATCCCCACCCCTTTGGCACTCACCACATCACTACAAATGGGCACTTAAAATGTAAATCTTATTTTATGTATACAATGTTCCATCAGTAGGTAGAATAGGCAACTGGCTTGCATGTTAAGAGCCTGTCCTTTGTAGCTTCTTCAAGAAGCGATTTTCAGGGAGAATTTGTGGTGGAGAATTAGTAGAAGATTATAGACAAATGTGAAAAATAATTTTTTACGAAGAATATGTGGTTGGAAATGGGGCTTGACTTATGAAGAACAAGCACCAAGTTCAAGCATAAGGGACCTATGAATTACGGAATAACCATCTCAGGAAAGCCCACTTCTGTAAATTCCTAGCTTGACACTTGAAGCTTATTACTAAGTTGTGCAATCTTGAATATCTCCTTTATATTTATAAATAGCCAACACATATGCATTTGGAAACCCACTCATGGAACGAAAAACAGCTCACATTTTGATG
>CAVNYN010201646.1:0-29109 GCA_963692815.1 Nyctanthes arbor-tristis
TTTTTCAAATGATTTTCTTTCTAGGTTGCAATTGGAGTTTGGGAAACGCATAAGGGTGAGCCTGCTATTTCAAAAGCACGAGCCACCACATAGAAATTGTTATGAGTTTGCTATATTTTACGAATTATAGGCTTTGTTATGGTTTAATTATTAACATGCATTGGGTGTTTCAGGTGAAATATACTAGATTTGGTAAATCTCTTTATATATGAATTGTTGCTTGAAATGAATGAGGAGTTATGGCTCAATACGGGGTATTGGTGCAAGTTGGTTTTGTTGATAAATTAAGGGAGATATTGCCAAAAATTTTCTCGAATAAGTAAGATGTTTAAGAGCCTTGATGGTAGATTCTAACTTCTAGTTAGAATTTATTGTCGGCGCACGTCACGCTTCTAGTAAGTTAGAGGTACTGGGAGTGAGGCGTGTCAGTTAATGTGTAGAATTGTATATTGCAGGTCTTTTGAGTATGTCCCTAGGTCTAGCAACATGTTAGCTCATACATCAGTGTCCTATAACACGTCGATGTCATCTCAGGTGATTTGGACACTTTGTTTACCTTTCTTTCTGTCACCCTTTGCGGTGGTGAATTCAACGATATAAGTACGACTGTTTAAAAAAAAAAAAGAAAGAAAAGACATTCATTGTTTAATGTTTACGCTACTATAAAAAAATATTTTTTTATCAGTAAATGAAAATATATTGATCAAAATTATGTGAGAATAATTACTTTGGGCATACCCAAACAGTCATCACGATGTGCAATATACCGGAATCAAGAGAGACTAAAGAACTGATGCTAAAGTCTCAAATTGGAATAAAACATTAGGATACAAGATGAACATAACCTTGTATATATGTGTTTTAATTATGTGGATGATGCCTCTAGCTTCAGGTTGGATATCTTCAACTATTTGTTTATTCCGTGCTGTCGAAATATGATAGATGGTGCATACAAGTGCAACCATCTTAGCTTTGCTATGCCATGATAAGCCTCGTGCTTCTTTTTTCATCCACTTCAATGCACTATAATGGTAGACATAGATCTTCGAATCCTAGCCATATTTTAATCGGCCTCCAAATGTTGAATGTAAAGGTGTATTGAGGAAAATATGCTCAAGCGTTTCAGATTATGCTTGACAGAAATTGCAATCCTTGCAAATATCTATATACACAATTCGATCCTTAGTGAGTAGCTTGGATTTAGCACATAACCAAAAAATGAAAACATGCTTAGGGGTAATACAAGAATTACAAATGACTAATGGCCAATATAACTTGGTCTCTTTCGTAGAAAAATAATTGTAGACCGTAGAAATGTGAAATCTGCCCAATTTTTCCCAACCGACGCGCTCTTGATTGGCAGCTGTACTTGATCATTCATTACGGCACAAAAGGTCCTTATTTCAATGAGCCTCTTCAATAGTGGGGAGTCCTCTCTTCTTAAGGAGTATGTCTAAATCGAATTTGACTAAAGGTATACATGATGCACCCACGAACCCACAATGTATCTTTTTTATTGTGAATGTTCCAAAGAGATTTGGCTAGAAGAGATGTATTCTAGTATTTAATATCCTGAAAACCCAGCTCTCTTCAACCTTTGAAAGGCAAACTTCCTTTCATGTGACAAGAGGGTGCTTAGAATTCCAAATAAAATTATGGCATAGAGCAATAATTTTCTTCAACACAACAGATGGGATCGGAGCAATAGACAACCAAAAGCACTCAACTCTTTGTAAAACTGAGCGAATTAATTCAGTCCTTCCTGTATATGAGAGTGATGCCTTCGTCCAAGCATTAAAATAGGTAGAAATATTATCAATAAATGGAGTATAATGGATGGATTTGAGTTTTGTTGCAGCCAACGATATGCCAAGGTAACGAAACGACATAAAACCCTGGAGTATATTGGTTGTCTGTTGAATTTCCTCAAGCTCCTGTCCCTATACTCCAGCTATGAATATATTGGATTTTAGTTCATTAATTTGTAGCCCAGATTTCATCCCAAAGTCCATTAGGCAATCCATGAGAATTCTAATAGATGTACTATCTCCTCTTGACAAAAGCATAAGATCATCCGCAAAAGCCGAATGTGTAATCTCTAGCTTGCCACATTTCACATGATAATTGAACTCTGTATTATCGGTAGCAATCTTAAGAGATCTAGACAAGTATTCCAAGCAAAGAATAAATAGAAAGGGGGATAATGGAACACCTTTTCTAAGGCAATGTGCACCTTTGAAAAAGTTGTGAAGACCTCCATTCAATGCAATAGAATATGTTGATATGGTAACACATTGCGTGAGCCAGTGAATGAACAACTCAGGGAAGCCCAAACCAGTCAATACAACTTGTAAGAAGTCCTAATTTACAGAATCATATGCTTTCATGAGATCTACCTTAATCAAGCAATGTGGGATGCTCCGTTTCTTATTATATTTCCTCAGCAATTCCTATGCCAAATGAATGTTTTCAATCATGCTACGCCTGATTGAGACTGATCCACAATGGCAGGAAGAAGATGGCCTAGTCTTGCTGCAATGATTCTAAAGATAACCTTGTAGATAACATTGCCACAAGTAATCGGTCGATAATCTCCTATTGTCCGTGCATGATTGGATTTAGGGATTAAGACAATTAGGGACGGAGCTAGAATTTTTCTCCAGTGCAGTCCAAAATTTTTGTTCATTCAAGTCGACTTTCAAGTGTAGAGATAGTAGTTGAGAAATAAAAAGAAAATGATTTTGTCTATCTTATCCACTTTATATCGGTAATACAATATACAAAGCTTGTTGTTCATATGATAAGACAATGGTTGAAAAAGCATATTATATGAATGAAAGAGATCCAGAAAAGATTTAGAAATCCTTATGGTGAGGAACTCCAATGAAAACCAAAATTCTAGTCCTTAATTAAACACTATCTGCAACCATGGAGGAATGTTTCTAAGTTCATTTGACAGTGAGGATGTGGGGTGGGTGGGGGCGTATATAATAGAGAGCAAAGAGCTTATAGTTGCTGGCTGAGGAAGATGTGAGGGTGAAGTGGGTAATTTGCATGAATGGAAAAGAGAAAGACTAAAATGGAAAAGCAAAAAGCATCAGCATGGGATAGAGTGAGGTGGTAATGAGAAAGTAAACTTATCCCACATTGGAATCTAATCATGAAAAAAGTGAAATTATGTTTTATTAAAGAGGTCCAGTTGGATGTTGTTTGGGCTTTTAGTAAACTACATGTTTATTATTTGGGCTAAATCAAAGAAAAAAATATATTGGCCCAAATATATTAGAAATCTTTTATACTGAATAATAATAGGAGATAATTAGCATTTGGGTTTTGGTTCAGTGCGATCAGCCTTAAAATTTAATGGGCCATTGCATGGTTCAGTGCGGCCCTTAGACCGCACTGGTCCTTCTTGGGCTCCGCCCTAGACAATCACCTTATGATTCATGATTCATCTGTTTAGGCTTAAAAGAGGAGCAAAAGAATTCGTTAATTGCTTGGCAAAATTGCTCACAATGGCTAGTTGTAGAAATTGGTAAAGCCACCGCTCTCTTCTCTTTATCACACCAACAATTTGCCATGACTTTTTGAAGAAACATGAAGAGTACCCATGTGGCCACGAGGATTTGTCTTTGCCAATAGCAAAGAGGGCTTCCTTAATTTCATCCCCAGTCACATTCTGAACAGTCGAATTATCTTGTCAGGTGTGATAATCGGCCCACAACTGAAGACAGGATAATCAATGCAAGTGCTATTACATTTAGTTCCTAGGAGGCTTTCATAAAAGTGCACTAATTCATCCGCAACATGTTGCATTGAAGTTGTAATAGTACCATCTGCCTTGTGTGCAGCTGAAATGTGATTTCAAATATGTTGAAATTAGATTAATAAATTGTCAGTAATCTACCAGTTACACCAGTGATCAGACAGTTGAATCAAGTATTCGATGAAGAGTGAATTGCCGAAGTCAATGATAGGGTCTGTGTTTGAAAACTATGTGCATCAAAATCTAAGGAACGCTTAAAGTTGCTGGGGATATAGTCGTCGACCTCCTTTAGTCCATATTTCACAGACTGGAAATGGAATGATGTGTCAACTGATTTGTCCCACATCAGAGATGAGATAGGTAGTGCAGAACATATGCTTATATATAAAAGAGAGGCGGGTATAGAAAACATTATTGAGCGGCGCTAAGAAGCTGGGGGATGATGTGAATCTGTTTATTCGTTCTTCTGAAGTAGTAAAGGAAAAAAGATAAATGAATCTTTCTTGGTTCATGTCTCTGGAAAATTTCGGGTACTTTTTATATTTCAGAGGAAAGGATGCGTGAAATCTTCAGCAATATACAATCCAATACAGTAACATGATTTGTGATAACAATTAATTAATAATTTTCCGTTGACTGGATATTTTATTAAAATTAATTAATGTCATCGTAAAAATATTAATAACAAAATGATATGCTTGAAGAAAATTTCTGGAGAGTTTTACTAAAAGTGATAAGACAAAATTTTCAATGTTTTGTAATAAAACTTTTCATTTTGTACGTGTGCATCAATAAATTCTTACACCCTATGCAATTTAAGAAGTTTTATTATAAAACCTTAGAAAAGTTTTGAAAAGGGACTTTTATTGAGCATCTTTGTGTTACCTTTCTAGAGATTTTGCCCTTTCTTGCATTATTGTGAAAGCAGTAAGGGTTTCAAGTTAAATTACTAAACTCGATGTCTTTGGTGGTGTGTTCTTGAGAAAAATTCTAAGGCCCTGTTATTGGAGAATCAGGGAGCCCGCACCCTGATTCCCTAATAACAAAGGGCCATGTAAAGGTGACATCTCTATAGAATGACCGATGTTCTTAATGTGTTTTGAGTCTCTCTTACGTGGGTTTTTTTTTGGGGGCGGGGCATCAATCTAATGCCTTGTTTGTTTGTCGACCGGTATTATCCGGACGTCTCTGCTGTAATTCAATAAAAGCTTTGGTTTTTGTTCAAAAAAAGGGTATACTCGAGTTGTAAGTGAAGGCTTTAGCCAGATAACACACTAAAATCTATCTTTTACTACCTTTTTTCCGAGTAATGCTATTTAACACTACTGGTGCTTGACACCATATCAAAGTGACATTAAATGATAAGTTGAATTAAACAGGTCATTTATTTATTCATTTAATTTCACTTATCATTTAATACCACATTGGATGCTATATAAAAGAGTGTCAAGTTTCACTCGTTCTATATAGCATTATTCATTTTTTCCCCTACAAAGGGGGAGGATAATATTCTTCTTCTTCCCTTTTTTTTCCTCCTTGATACAAATCATATTCTAAAATTTTGATTCAATGGAAATACTAGATATAGCAACATAATGAGCAAATTTATTCATGTTTAAAAGCATGTTTCGAGTTCCTTTTTCTCCCCACATCGAAAACACATCCCAAGTCTTCCATTTGCTTTTGAGGGAGAAAAAAAATATATTAAACAGCAAATTTTACATAATAATAATAGTGATGGGAAAAGAATCAACATAGCACTTGTAGCATCAATGAGCTCATTTACGTTAAAAGAAAGCTAAAAGATGGAAAACATGCACAAACAAACTATCACAACTCAAATTAAGAAATAACAGTCATGATAGATTGAGTTCAGTTTATAATAATACAACAAAACTACAGAAGAGTTGTAGACATCAACACTTCCAATTTATGAAGCGGGTTAGCACAATGATAATATACTAGACAATAAAAATAATTAGAAAACCAAAATTAGCCAACACCATTTGAGGTCACTATGGATTCTTTAGAAGTTTAACGAGATTATTCCCTCTTTTACATAGCATCTCTACTTAAAGTAAGTAATTAGTAGCTAAATACCAAATCAAGGAAGGGGGATTAGGTTCGGGCAGAGATCGTCGTCCCACATCGGAAGCGGGAATGGGAGTTTGGAGGAGACAGCGACTATAAAAAAGGAGGCGTGGGAGTGAGTAACATAGGTATTGGTGTACCGGTATTGGTGTGCCTTTATGCGTGGGCGCAATGACGCAGTTAGTGTGGTTTTAATTGAGGCGCGTCTATTGCTGGTTGAAAACTGTTTGCAAACCCCCCCTTCGTCCTGGTCTTGACTTGGGATGTAGAGAATTTTAGGGCTCTCTTAACTTGGTAAAGCCTAGCAATTCTAGTTAAAAAATTACTCTGCAGTAAAAACCCAACTAAGTTAAACGAAATGTTGATATGATCCTTTTATGAATTTCATTCTTCTCACCGGGGATATATAATTAAATTATAGCAGGGGAAAAAACCAACGGACGGCGGGGGAATTAACCGAATGTTTCTGTATTGGTCTTCGTCTCCCCAGTTTCGTACATTATTATTTACAAGTTGAAATTCGAGGATTCATCCGGCAACCGACTTCAGGGCGTGGAAAGGGTTTTTGGGTAGAGCTTATCCCACATCGCAAGTTGTATGGCATTTCGGAGGACATACTTCATATTTTATTAACGTTATTGCGAAAGAAGAAATAATGGTGGTTTATTTAAGACATAAGACTAATTAGCATGTACGTTCTACGTCTTAAATAAAAAAATATTTTTATTTTCCTTGTATGTGGAGTAATAATATTGTTGAACTAATATAAATTATGATAATTGAAAAAAATATATATATTGATTTAGGCATTAGGAAAACCTGTATCGTAGAATAAATTGAATTGATAGATTAATATATTAATTAAGTTAGAAAATATCAAGTATGTTCAATAAAAAATTGATGTGAGATCATATTCAATTATTTCTCTTTAGATTCTACTACTTCTAAAATAACAATATAAATTAGTATGTGCTTATATATGTTTAAGCATTAATCTAAATTATTATTAATGTACACAACATACAAAACTGATTTGTAAAGTAACTTTTAAAATTGTAAAAATGACAATTTCATTAGATAACTTTTAATAAAAAAAATCCTAAATAACGTGGAAGTTTATTTAAAAGAAAGGAAATGAAGAAAATAAGAGTTAGAAGATGAGAAGTTAACATTAATGAACTAATAAAATAATATAATAATAATAAATAGATAAAAATAAAATTAACTAAAAGTTTATAAGTAGGGATATAAATGTAAATTTAAGAAATAAAATAAGGGCGAAAGAGGAAATCAAAAGTTTTCCCCCTCATCCACTCTCTTTAAAATTGTAAAAAAGACAATTTCATTAGATAACTTTTAATAAAAAAAAATCCTAAATAACGTGGAAGTTTATTTAAAAGAAAGGAAATGAAGAAAATAAGAGTTAGAAGATGAGAAGTTAACATTAATGAACTAATAAAATAATATAATAATAATAAATAGATAAAAATAAAATTAACTAAAAGTTTATAAGTAGGGATATAAATGTAAATTTAAGAAATAAAATAAGGGCGAAAGAGGAAATCAAAAGTTTTCCCCCTCATCCACTCTCTTTAAAATTGTAAAAAAGACAATTTCATTAGATAACTTTTAATAAAAAAAAATCCTAAATAACGTGGAAGTTTATTTAAAAGAAAGGAAATGAAGAAAATAAGAGTTAGAAGATGAGAAGTTAACATTAATGAACTAATAAAATAATATAATAATAATAAATAGATAAAAATAAAATTAACTAAAAGTTTATAAGTAGGGATATAAATGTAAATTTAAGAAATAAAATAAGGGCGAAAGAGGAAATCAAAAGTTTTCCCCCTCATCCACTCTCTTTAAAATTGTAAAAAAGACAATTTCATTAGATAACTTTTAATAAAAAAAAATCCTAAATAACGTGGAAGTTTATTTAAAAGAAAGGAAATGAAGAAAATAAGAGTTAGAAGATGAGTAGTTAACATTAATGAACTAATAAAATAATATAATAATAATAAATAGATAAAAATAAAATTAACTAAAAGTTTATAAATAGGGATATAAATGTAAATTTAAGAAATAAAATAAGGGCGAAAGAGGAAATCAAAAGTTTTCCCCCTCATCCACTCTCTTTAAATATAGTATATAATAAGCATATATGTAAATATGAATTATGGTCATCTATTTTTTCGCGGCAATGATAGTTGTTCTCTCTTTTATTTTACTCCAGAAAAATGGGAGTTTGAAATTTGTAACCTAAAGCAAACTACTATCTCTCCTAACTAGGGTGTGGCAGTTATATATTCTTTCTTTATTAAAAAGTTTAAAAATTGTACTCCGTCCGTCCCTTAAAAATAGGCTTAATTTCTATTTTTGTTTATTTCAAATTACAGTCTATTTATATATACAAGGTTGAACATGTAGTTTCTTTTCCGAATATACCATTAGTCTAACTATTAATAAATTTGTAATAACGCAGCAATGAAAGTCGTATTCTTTTATTTACTCCAGAAAAATGGGAGTATATGCTAAAGGGTAAATTTTTGCTAAAGTTCGCCATATTTTATAGTAAAACGAATTCTCTTTTTCAATTTTTGATGTTTGGGTCTTGACTTTCCAAAAGTTCTAATTGATAGTCCTTACTAACAAAGTTCATTAACATGTTACATTCCCACCCTACTTCACACACCCTACATTAAGTACGACAAGTACTAAAGGTAAAAAGAAACGTAGTTTAGGACAATTTTAAAAGATACGAAAAAATGTGTGACTGTAAGTTAATCCATCATTAACATTATCAAAAACAAAAAATAAAAACAAGAGTATTTTACGAATTTGCTATAATAATGGTTTATGATTGAAGTGGGGAGGATAAGTTCCAACTTATTAGAATCATTGAACCCATAATGTCACCACTCTCAATGGTTCATCAAATCCTTTATGCTGTCGCCTATGTCCTAATTCCAATTTAACCTCCCAGCAAAAAGTCTATAAAATTGGATTAATCTATGAGGCCCAGAACACAAGGCTGATAAAAATAGTGACGAAAGGACATACCTTCAGTCATTTTAAAATAATTCTTTTAAATCCCTTTATGTCATAGTTTTTATTCACTTGCTTGTCCAAATTACCGCATGATCATTCCTATAACTTTTCCAAAAGATCTCGATTAGTTCTCATGAATTTATTAAGTAAATACAACTTCATGGTGTCACAACTAAAGGTTACACTTGAATTGTACATAATAATACAAGAGATGGACAAAATTGATATACTTTCTTAATTATCATTTGTGAAATCTTCAACTAAACTATCTCTTTTGTAACTTTGAACAGTATAAGTTCAGAAATTCAAAGCTTCATCCCAATTGAAGAAAAAGGTTTAAATGAAGAAATATTAGCAATGTAAAAAAAATAATGAAGAAACTTGAGTACTCACATCAATGTTTTGGTTCCAAGCCTCAATTTAAAACTATGAAATGGCAATATACCGCAGTCCCGAGTTCATCTTCATAATGTCTTTGTAAGAATAACCAAATTTACTCAATATAGGATAGGATTTTTTCTAAAGAAAACTTGAGGTTGTTTAGTGATATTCCATTCCATCAAACCTTCAGTAGAGAATAGGATTCTTCTTGTCGTACTGTATTTGCAAAGGGGATTAAGTTTGGGCTGATTTCGTCCCACATCGAAAGTGGGTAAAGGCGAGTAGGAGGAAACGCTTCTATAAAAGAAAAACTTATAGCTAGCTAGTTTTCATATTTAATTAGTTGTTCGATTGATTGATTATTAAATGGTGTGAGGTTTTCACCCTCCGTTTTGGGACTACGCGGAATTTTGGGTTTTGTCATTTTGGATGTTTGGATGAATTCAATTCAATTGTTTTATCCCAGGAAAAAGGGGTGTTTGAATGTGCAACAATGTTTAAAATAGTCTCAAATATGTTACTAAATATACAGTTCACGTGCAACTTGTATGAAAATAATGTTTTGGCTGTAGATGTTTTTCACCCGTAGGCTTACCGGTATATAAAATATTAGGTAATTTACAGTTAGCGTCTCTAATTTTTCTACTTTGTTGAGATTAAGTCTCTAATTTTTAATTTTCCTTATTGGGGGTTTTCAATTTTTCAAAATTGTTACACTTAAGGTCTCTCAGATGGAAACCGTTAATTCTTTCGTTAATTTTAAGGGTATTTTGGTAAAATACAGACAAAATAATTATTCTAATTATTAAAAAAATTTTAAAAAAAGGAGAGAGACTCCCCCACCCCTGTCGGAAATGGTATCCGGCAGCCGTGGGGTGGTGGGGGGAGTCTCCCCCATTTTGGCCAAGAGGTTGCCGTTTTGGCAGGGGCTGCCAGAAATGGGGGAAGTCTCCCCCCCTTTACTGTCAGAAATGGCAGCTCCTACGGCAACCAAAATGGGGGAGACTCCCTCCCACCCCAAGGCTGCTGGAAATGGTTTCCAGCAGCCTTGGGGTGGGGGGAGTCTCCCCTCATTTTTTTAAAATTTTTAATCATTAAACTAATTATTTTGTTTGCATTTTACTAAAATACCCTTAAAATTAATGGTTTCCATTCGAGGGACTTTAGGTGTAATGATTTTGAAAGGTTGAGGGCCTCTAAAAGGAAAATTAAAGATTAGAGATGTAATCCCAACAAAATGAAAAGGTTGGGGACGCTAGATGTAAATTACCCAAAAATATTCAATGGGGTTTCAATATTGTAAGGGTAATAAAAACAAAAGGAGATTTGAATACCTTATTTACCTGTGCTTTATATCTTCACGAGAGAGGTATGGTAGAAGAAAAGTTATAATTTTGTTTTCCTGGTAATAGTTTGTTATATGAATGAAATCATATTGGTTAAATTGGGGAAAAACTTCGGTGCTTCAGGAGCACTGAGTACTCAGTACTTAAGTCACTGAATTTTTGTCATTTGTATTATTAGTGGCTCAATTAAACAACTCACACCCGCCATTAACACTGTTAACATTCCTTTAAATTCCATTTTCTTTTTTTTTTCTCAATTGAAATTTTCTTTTTGTGGTTTTAACCTTATTTTTTCATTTCACCTTTCCTTTCCTTTCCTTTTTTTTTTTTTTTTTTTTTTTTTTGCATTTCATGTGCTCAGCATAATTAATCATCAATTGCACAATGAAACCGAAAATTTTCACAAGCATCTTCAGGTTATCATCCTTTGCGTTAATTGATTAATTAATATAAGTTAATTATTATATTACTAATTAATCACCTCACAAATAATTAAGTGTTTATCACCAGTTTGTAAATACCAATTGAGACAACTCTTTACTGGCAGAGGATGCATTGGATGAACACCAAACATCATCCATAATGAACTGCATCCATCACTTCTCTTTATCTTCTTCTTCCATACAGGCCGTCGATGATCATACTAAAGGCACGTGAAATTTGAGGGAAAAAAAGAAGTGAAATGAAAAACTATAATTAAAACCAAAAAAGGAAAATATTTTAGTCGGCAAATGGCATAAACATGAAATGAAAAAAAAAAGGTGGATTAAAAAACTAAAGTAAAAACTATATATTTCAGTTGAGGGAAAAAAAAAAGAAAAGAAAGTGGAACTCAAATGAATGTTAATTAACGGTGTTAATAGGGGGTGAGTTGTTTAAGTGGGCCACTAATAATACAAATGGTAAAAATTCAATCGTCGGAGCACTGAGGTTTTTTCCGTTAAAATTGTATTCAAAGTGGATACATAGAAGTTCTGTTAATACAGAAAGCACTTATATGCTGAAATTGAAATGCGAAATGTAACTAAAACTTCTTATTTCCGGTGTAATTGTAACACCTAAAGCTAACAATCTTGGCAATTATACTACGGGAAAAATGAACATATAGCAAGGGAACTAAATGAATACTTCTGTATTTTTTTTTATCTTCTCCGTTTTGTACGCTTCCAAGTTGCAATTCGAGGATTCATCCAGCAACAGTTCAGTTTAGGCTTTGTTCTTGCAAGCTAAAATTTTAGCCTTTTTTTAGGGGAAAAAAAAGATTTTTTCGAAGGAAAATCTAAGTTCAAAAATCTAAGCTCGAGATATGAGTTTTATTGATATATGGAAATGGTACATAGAGGGGGAAAGAAAGATTGTTATTTGAAATGTACGGTGGAAAAGTTGGGAGATAATAGGGAATTGTGAAAAAGTTAAGATATGTTGTTTGATATGAGTTTGAATTATTGAATTTTTTGATAGTGAAAAAATAAATTGTAGAGAATGAGGCTTTATACTGCCAATAAATGAAGAAAGTAATCAGGCGAATGAACTTAAGATAGCGAGTATAGTCCTAACCAGGATTTCACAGCGTGGAAAGGGATTAGGTTGTGGGTGTTGTCGCACATCGAAAGTTGTATGGCAGTGCGGAGGAAATACTTGTTATAAAATCGTGTAACATTTCATCCTGCTGTACACGATAAGAACTTTAAAGCAGTCTAAACGGGTCAAATGTTGTGAATTTTAACCATCTTTGTTTTTAATATTGATGCTAAACGCCTTCGCATTTTGGTGTAAGACATTCTCTTTTTGGAGTTTGATGTTTGGGGCCTAATATTATCAGGAGTTCTAAATGGTAGTTCTTAGTGACAAATTTCATCTAAAATGATCCGACCTCTTTACTTTTTGACATTTTTGACGTCTGGAACCCTGACGACCGTTCAAAAATGCACACTCGAGGATTGACAGTTTTTGTCCTTTTATTTAAATTTTAAAAATAAATCAGAAAAAATGGAAAATCATATTAAAACAAAAGAAATTAAAAAAAAAAACGATAAATTAGTACTCGGCAGAGAGCCTGATAATACTCTGGTCTACTTGGCTTAAAAAAAATGGTAATTAAATAGAGATAGATCCGATGCATCTCCAATGGATGTTTTGAATTAGGAAGCTAGGGGAAGAAGTGGAGAATAGCATTAATTGGTTGGATGAGAGAGCGAGGAATGAGTGCTAAATATAGAATAAATCGTGTCTAACATTTTCAGTGGTTCATCTTTCTTACTATACGTCTGGCAGAATTATCTATTTAAATATACGTGTTGTCGCATTGGGCTAAATTATTTGCCACATCATCTAATAATTTTTAATCTCTCTATCCCACCACTATATGCAATCCTTTAAAAATTAGACATCCCGTAAAAATTTGACAAATGAATTAGGCGATATGATAAATATTAGAATAAATACTTAAATTTTTCATCATTTGTGTCTCAAGATTTAAAGTTATTACCCAAATAAATAAGGATTGACTAAAACATCCCCTAGATATAAGGTGCTAAATTTGCCAAGTTAAGAGACATTTGTTATTTTTGTAATTACGTGCCAAATCATAAAACATGTGATATTTTTGTAATTAACAAGTGCTAGTTTTGACAAGTGTTAAGACATTTGTCATTTTTACAATTTGAAATGTGAACTTATCAAGACACTTGTTATTTATGCCATTGGTGAATTTCAATTGATATTTAACAACAATTAATTTTAAACATCTATAAAAAGGGCCAGACACCAAAAGAAATTCGTCTAAAAATTTAGAAGGCCATAAAACACAGATTAAAACTCCCCAAAACACCCCCATGCCTTTAAAACAAAGCCCTTTTCATTTATATATATACTAGGGTAGGTACGTGCGTTGCACGTAATTTAGCTGCAACTGTATATTTATTTTTATACAAAAGTAGATAGACTCATCAACCAACTGATGCTAAGAATTTTGCATTAATAGTAATTTATTAAAGTTATTATAACTGGAAAATTTTGAATGGTACATTTCCAACAACCAATTACAAACATGGCGTAATGAATATACATTATACGAACTCAAGTACTAAATGTTAATGGTCAACGGATGCTATGAAAACCTTTTCAGGATTCAATTTCCTGTTGCAAATCCTTCTCAACATAGTCGATAGCTATTAGTTGGCAATCCCTCTTCCTCACATCTTCTAAATCCCTTAGGGTAAACCAGTGGCCCCAACCAAGGTGTGAGAGGTCGGTTATTCTTGCTAGCTGGGAAGCGACGTATATGGGATGTGAAGATAATTAAATGAGCTAGATTGACTGCTAGTATCACTATTCTTTGCCGTATCATCCTTAAAATAAAATGGGCCAAAAGCTTATCTTTATCTTTTTCATTTATGTCCTGAGCTGTGAAGATATCTCCCTGCCATTGTCAAAGTGATTGGCGGAGTGTTGATCAACCCATATCTCTTTGATTTTCTTAGATACGCCTGGGATATTGCTAATGGAAAGTTGATCATTACCCTTCTAGACTTCTTACATGAAACATAGAACGGAAACAACAGGAGAACTTGTACAGAAAAAATCCCCAAAAAGATTGCTACCAGAACCCACGCCTTAAGATGAAGGATGTGAGTTCTCTTTGATAAACCAAAACTAAGAGTAGAACCCATTTTGCCAATGTGAAAAATGCCTACCAGACAGAAAATTCATATATATTCATTTTGCCAAATTCCTCATAAATTCAACTTAAACAGATTATTTCTGTCAAGATAGTAATCACTAACTAATATAATTCACAAAGTGAATTGTAATTTCCTTTTACTTTAAGTTGAACACTTGGAAGAATCAGAATTCAGGGAAAAGGAAATACAAACCAGACAAACAAATTTTTTTTTTAACTTCTCTTCAGTTTCACATAATTTTTATGTTCCCAAACTAATCAGCACAGGATAAACCTTAGGCATAAAGCCCAAAAAAATGTGATAGATTAAACTTTGTCATATATTTCACTCCTCCAAAGGTCAAAATATTGCAATTTCCTCAGAACCTACCAAATTATAAATCACGTCAATCTTTTGGAACATGTTATTTAATCTTCCTAAAGGAGTAAATTTGAAACTGGTGAAACTCAGATTAGATGCGGAGAAATTATTCAGCTAGCGGACAGAAGAAAAATGTAAGACAAACATCTAAGCAATCTAATCATCAATTTATGACTTCCACAAAAGAGGGGCTAAATAACCATGATAAGTGATAGCTAAGGTTCTTGAAAAAAACCAAGCCTCTATTCATCCATTTCTATTTGTTTGTAGAAAATGAATTAGATTCAAATAATAATAATAATAATAATAATAATAATAATAATAATAAAATAAAAGAAAATCTCCAACACAATCAAGCCTTTATCTCTCCATTTATACTCAATCTAATGTTCTAGCAGAAGAACTTATTTCTTTTACTGTTGTTTATAATTTTCTGAAGATATCTTGGTTCATTTATATGGCAAAACGGTGGTTGCTGCCTAATGTACTTCGCATGGAAATTCACATACACGTGAAAAAGAACAAATGAATATAATAAACAACCTCAATTACTACAGCAGCACCTTCACATAAAACAAGGATAAATTAAAACTAGTAAAATTGTACAGAGTAAAAATTCTACCTGAAGAGAACTCAGAGCTGAATCAGTGATATGTAAGCCTCCCAGGTCCAATTTTAATAGATTTGTTAGTGAAGCGAGAAGCGTAACACCATCTGAAGTCATACCTGTCTCTGAAGTGCTCAACTTCTCTTGAGCTGGAATTGACAAAATATGCTTAATGCCTGCATCTTTGGGCGTCTTGAAAGGTTAGTATCAATATATTACACCCAGATGCTTGATATACGTCAAACTGCTGCATTATTAAGTCTACGACAATCTGCCATCTGCAACAACTGGAAAGGCCCCAAGTATGCCATCCATTCAGCATCCGCATAATTTTGACCTTTCAGATCAATTTTCTCCACATTATACTTGAAAACCCTAATGTAGGAAATGTAGATTAGCCCATATAATTCCGCCTGTGATAGCACAAAGAAGTGTGATGCAGTCAATTAACACATGAAATATATAGGAGTCAACTTTCCTATGGTATTATACTACAAATTAAAATTCATTAGATCTTTGGTCAATGAAACTTGTATGTCAACATATGGTCTCTTGGAAAGCTTAGATTTGTTTCATGAAAACAATAAGTTAAATGAAGGCAGCAGAATATCCCCACTTATTTCATAAAAAACATTGGACATTCTCTTTTCCAGGTATTGTATCTAGGAAGCAAGGGGTAATTTTTTTTTTAATTACAAATGCAACAACTGAGAAACAAAACCATTGTGTAAGGCCTTGCACCTAAACATCAGTGGCAAATAAATAAAATATTACCAATAAATCTAAAGAGTTCAAGACGTGTGCTCTTCCGATCTGCATCGTGCCTTGCCCAATATCTATTACTATTCTGAAAACAATTTCTAAGTAAATTACTTTCTAAATTTGCCATGGATGTTAACGAAAGTTGAGCTAAATTATTTTCTCAAGGTGAGTGGTACAAATGACATCATAAATGAGAAATCCATTAAAAAAAGTTAAAATAAAGAAAGAAAACAAAGTAAAGGAAAAAGGGAAAAAGATATCAAGGAATATTTCATAAAGTAATGATCAAGTATCTATCTTTGGGCTAGGAAATTTTTTACAGCTGCCATATTATCATAATTGAGTCCACTGTTTTGCCACTTGAACGGCAAGTTTTCTCTGCATGCCATGAGAGTTAAAAAATATCCCTGAAGATGCCAAATTGTCATTTCTTGAGCAACCTTTATACATAAAGAGGAACAGTAAAATAGAGACCTATGTATTAATAGAGAAAAAAAAAAAAAAGAAAAATGTACAAACACCATACCTAAGATTTCGGCAATAAACACTTCATGCTTCTTAACCAGAAAAGTCAAAATGCCCATACTCAATAATGTCAAAACCCCAGAAATTTAAAATTAGTTAGCTAAGGCTCGTCATGTGTCCATCCAAGAGTGAGAAGCACTGAACTCCTTTTGATTAATGGGGTTCAGTTTACAGGAACTTTGGATACAGGTCTTGTAGTAGTATTGTAAACCCTACATGCAAAAAGACTTTTAGATTCATAATATTTTACTCTAAAAATTGTAGTCACCAAAGACATCATTAATTGGCCTTTTATTAAACCTAAGTGCAATTAGGAACGAATCAAAATGGTTTTGAAAAAGAAGCATAACTAACTAAGTAATTTGTTACTGCAAAAAAGCAAAAAGTTGAACCAAAAAAAGAAAAAGAGAAAAAAAAAGAAAGGAAAAGGAAGTTGCATGGATAAATTACATTGGCAAAAATGCAGTAACATGCTTTGAAGAATGTAAAACTGAAAAAAAAAAGTGGAAAACAGCGTAAGGAACAAAACAATCTCAAACATGTTACATACGACTGGGGGCAGCAGTAAGTTGGAATAGCTAATATAAGTAGTTCACAATAGTGTTTACGTACCAGCAATAAATATCATGTGTCCCCAAGACTGACGAGAAAACTTTCAAGTGTCCTGCACTTCAAATTTATCCCTCAATGCTAATTTCTTGATTAATAAAATCACATTTGATTCTCTTTCTTAAAAAAAAAAAAAGAAAAAAAAAATGAGGAAAATCAATTTTGATTCAAATTTACCATTAACATATAAAAATGTAAATATTAATTTAAAATAAATAAAATGAATGTTTCTTGAAAAAATTAAAATAAAGAGTAAAAAAAATTTTAAAACAAAAAGAGAGAGAGAGAGAGAGATAGATAGATAGATAGATAGAGAGAGATTGCTGGAAACAGTTAAAATTTTATCTTTAAATATAAAATACCTTTATGATGTGGAACATCCTCTTTTAAAATAAGATAAGGGCTGGCTTGAGTTGCTCTTAAGTCATAAGCATAAGAACTAATTCAACACTGAAAGTAAAGGTATTCACTACATAAGTACATATATTTGTTTACGAAGCAAATGTACCGAAAAATCACAAATTCACTGTTTCTGCTTATACTTCAAAAGATTGTATTTCCGGTTATATTCCCATACTTACGCCAGGATATGAGTTGAGTGAACATAGATAATCACTAATATGTCAGAGAAAACAGTAGACCATAAATCCTTATAATGTACTAATACAAAAACATTAGTGCAACGTAGAAATGGAGTTTAATTGAAATTGATGAATCCAATTTAAAAAAAAAAAAAAAGAAGAATAAATCCACTAATAAACAATATCGATACAAAGAAAATCCATCAAATTTCAAAATAAAATCAAGCATTCAATACGGATAGAATTGCATTGCGTATAAAAATTCACATTTATGTAATTAACAAACTCCAGATTTTGCATCAAGAAAATATAGAATTGCATGACAATTCAAAAGTTTAACACCAACATATAATGAAACCATATGAATTTAATAAAACAATTGATGGCACCAACAAATTCTAGCTAGCAGTAATCAGCCGAAACAAAGAAAAATGATATAACTCTACCTGCAAGGTTCAATTTGTTTTTGGTACGATGCTTGGCTATTGCTATCACCTGCAAGGTTCAAGAAAAAGGCATTGATTGTTCTCTATCTTTCATTTACAAAGAAAGATAGAGAACAATCAATGCCTTTTCTTCACAAAGAAAGAATCAAACAAATACCATAGATGATAACGTGACATACAAAGAATATCCCAGCAATTGGAAAATTCAGGTTAATGAAATGGCATCATACTAATCCGAGATACGGGTTGAATCTACTGAACCGAAATGACGTTCCCACTAAAATTTATAATGAATTCATTTTAGGAAACTTACTCGAGCAGAAAAGGGAATAGAAGGCGTCGTCGGAGTTCCAATCTATTAGAAATCAGCGGAAAGAACCAAAATTACAGCAAACAATTCGACCTGAGACTCGCGTAGGACTCCAGAGCTGGTAGGAAAATAAAAAGTAACTTTTAAAAACACAAATCACAAAGTATAAAAGGGCTTTTGCGGTTCAAATTTTAAAGAAACAAATCGATTATAAGCAAAAAATGCCATTTTCTCTCATATCTTCAGGGGTCGATCCTCCTTCACCATATTCTCCTTTCTTTTCTTTGCCTTTTCTAATGCCACCGGCTGTAGGCTTCTATACGGAGTGGGTGCGCAGCTTTGCACAACGACAAAAAAAGGGAACCGGAAAATTCGAGTGAGAAAGCAAAAGGAGATCGAATAATTTGTGGTCATGATTCATGAAACGGGAAAGAAGAAACAGACGTGGCGTGCAAGAAGATGCAAGATAGGTGAGTAGCTGAGCCTGAAAATCTGGTAGCGGTATTGCGTGCAGTCAATAGTCAATACAAATGAAGGATGAAGACATGTGAAATGAGGGGTAAAATTGGCAACCAAAAAATCATCGTCCAGTAGTACATTGTGTTTCAAATGTTGTACAAAATTGGATGAATAGTGTAATTGCAATAAGCCACTTATATATAGTTAGGATTAGGATTAGGATATATATAGAACCGTTACTTGAAAAACCATTTTGCTCAGTAAATATCAAGATTTTAGAGGCATATTTCTACTTAAAATTTATCCAAGAATCATTGAAGCAAACAAACAAAAGGGTGAGTAACCGGTATTTTGATTCCCTTTCTCTTGTTCAATACATTTACATAAGATGAGCTTGGATCTTTGATACATTGTTATTATGCAAAGAAATTGGTTTATTGCATTTGAATCATTAGTTAATACTCTACCCGTTTTGATTTGCTTTGTGGTAATATGACCTTACTATGTGGTCTTGGTTATTTTGGCTATGTGGTATTCTTTGTATTATCGCCTTGCTATGTGATCTTGGTCATTTTAAATCTTTGAATCATGTGTGCACCACGAGTAATAGTTTAACTAATGATATGACCAATTTGTACATTTAAAAGCTTTATGCATTCAATGGTTTTCTTGAAAATGCATTTCCTAAATAAAAGGTGAATCAAAATATTTTGTTACTCACTGAGTACGTTGTACTCACCCCTTCCTTTCCCTCTTACAACCTTGCAGGTGTTAAATTAAGAAGCTTTGTGGTCAGATCGTTCTAAGGATGGAGAAGATACATGTATGTGATCGAGATTTCGGTATATGGCCGAGATTTCGTTGTAGGTGGCCACAATAGTTATTGTAAAATGATATTATATATTATAGTGTTTGACTTGTATTTGTAAAGTCTCGCCTTTAAATTTCGAATATAGATTCATTTCTCAAATGCTTCGGCTACGATTGCAATGAAAATAAAGTAATAGATTTCGGGGCGTGACACAATAGCTCCACTACATTCTCTAACTTATAATACCATTGGAGACATCTTCTTGACATGCAAGAAACAGTGCATGGTATAAGATGCTCACTCCTCCTACAAATAGAAAGCAATGCATGATACACCTTAAATTACAGGGTCACAAGTCTTATGATACTACAACACTCAAATGATTTAATAAATTTTACACACTTCATTTTTTTCATTTTTAAAATTTTGATCTAACATTTAATTTAAAACAACTCATGACATTGTTGAACAATTTAAAGTACTTAGATAATTGAAAGTCAAGTTGAAGTTCCATAATATTAAGAGAATAAAGATATATTTAGAGGGGAAAAAAAGATAAGATCAAATAGTTTCTCACTTATGGAAGGTGAAATTTTAGAAACATAAGATACAGGTCTAGTTTGTAATTTAACAAACACGGTAAAGATCGTTCATACGTGTAGGATCTTTTAATACTACGCGGCACTTTAATGTAGCAATTTCACATTTCATTGGAGTCAGATGCTCTTAGAGCACTCTTGTTGGTTTCTTGGAAACGGTTTTATTTTCAATGTATTGGTAGACATGACTCCATATTAGCTAAATGGAAATTTATACAAACTATGAGCTTTTATTAATATATTTTTTAGTCGCACATCTGATAACAATGTGTATGGTACACATGTAACAAAGACAGTGATATCATAATGAAAGTTTTCTCCAATTCGACAATGTGCATGGTGTCAAAGTTTCACATTATTGTTACCAGATTATTATAAAAAATAAAGAGAGAGAAATGTAGTGATTAAGAAGAGAGAGTAAAATTAATGGTAAATATGTCAAAGATAATGTCTAATTCTAAACATTGTGCTTAACACTTTTTAGCATTAATAATTGTACCATATAAGCATTTTTTTCACTAGTTGTCCAAAGAAATCCTTGACATTATTGCACTGAAGATCAATCACATGACAAACTTCCAGTTTTGGCACAATTAGTGCACAAAAATTAAGTTTTTACTAATACAATTGACACAAAGAATAAAATAGAAGAGTATTTTATTGGAATAAAACTCTATCTTGCACTTAAATTTTCCAGCGGGGATATTTCTTCCAAAAAATAAAATAAAATAAAATAAAATAAACGAGTATTCTAGGAATTTGAAACTAATATAAGATCTTGAACGTCGTTTATGACTGAAGTGGGGAGATAATTTCCACTAAAATGAATCGACCTGAAGAACAACCCAACAACTCATAATGATTCATCAAGTCCCTTATGAATTAACCACTGTGGACTGCGTCCTTCATATTCCAATTCCGATTCCAATTCAACCTCCTGGCATGAATCTATAAATTTCCGTACCATCCCGACAATGGCGGAGCCAGGAGCTATTAGAGGACTGAACCGGAAGGGTGAGCCTTATATTACGCACGGCTAAATTACCTTTATATATAAATTTTTTTTTTTAAAACATAGTAAAAAAGAAATTTTTTCAATTTAGGGGGGGCCGGGGCCCGGCAAGGCCCCCCCTTAGCTCCGCCCATGCATCCCGATTGATTCTCATTGCCCTGAATTCATTAGGTATTACATAAATACCTAAAGAAAACAATCGTAGTTCATGTTGCCTCAACATACGAACAAAATTGACTTGCTTTCTTATCGTTTGTCATCTCTTCCATTACTTACGATTTTCAACATTATAACCCAACAAATTGAAGGCTTCAACCGAAAAAAAAAAAAGATGTCAGTGGAGTGCTTAATGAAACTACTTTCCTAACCCAAAGTTCCACTGCAAGATGCTGCAGGCTTACTAAAGATTCAAATAAATAAAAAATGATGAAAAGTAACATATAAAGAGAAAGTAGAAGGCAGCAGAACTGTCAATACCCCATGTTCACGATTCTTTTACCTTTATCCTTAGCTTAGTACGTGTTGTCTCTAAATGTTGGAATTGTTACCGCATCGGTTTGCATTTATGCATCCATTTCACCCTAATAAAGCACAAGATTCATAGTAGCTCATCAGGAGGTGCAGATAACAAGCAGTAGGAATGGAAACACATAGAGTCTCAGTTCAAATGACATGATGTAATCTTGTGAAGACAATGAAGATGCTGAAGCATTTTGATGGTTTCCTTGAAGCCCTAATATACAACCATGAAAAGAAAAAATTACAGTCCCAAATTTACCTTTATAAAGTCTCGCAGCTGTTTCTAGATTGTATTCTCAATCCAAATCCTGCCTGCCATAAGCCATTCAGATTTGAAACATAGTGCGGAAACGGCCAGAATTCTGTTTGTAATTTAAGTGAGATCATAAATACATTGGAGAAAGAATATGGAAATATGGCAGGGAATTCAAGTTCTGTCAATCATCCACTGTGATATGAACTTCCAATTTTCTGTTGGAAATGTTACCACCATATATGTGTACAAGCACACAGAAAGCCCGTTCACTCGATGTGCACAAACTAATTAACTAACAAAACAAGAACAAAATAATTAGAAAGGAGAAAACATAAAAAGATACCATTACGATTTTAGAAAACATAGTTTAACTGGATGGGCTGCTTCAGTTCAGCTTTCATCATAAGAACACCAGCTTTGCTGAATAGATGATATGTTTCTTTTCTAAAGAAAACTGAAGCTGGTTTAGGGATATATCCAGACTTGAACCCAGACAAAAATATAATATAGATATATATTAAACTAGGCTAGGAAAGGAGAAGCGGAAATATGAGATAGCATCAAACCCCATCTGATTTTTTGCGTTCTTGTAATCCTATCTAAATAAAACAGATTTAGCAGAGTAAGGCAAAAAGAGTTATGCAACCAATTGAAGAGAATGGAAACTAGAATCAAGTACCACAAAATAAATCCCCATGCTGTGGTCATCATAACCATGATTGAAGAGAATTATTCGTCAATATTTCATATTAGTTAACTATGCTTGTTTGTCAGAGATTTTTTTATATTCACATGTGAGGGGAAACTACTGAAAAATAACCGCTATTCTAAGAAGAAAATAACATACCGCTTGTTGAATTGCATTCAAACTGAATACCGTTAAGATTTAATAATAGACAGAAAGCAAAAGACGCAGAATTCGGAGGTTCCCAAAATTGTAACAGATGAAGCTAGTAACCAAGACAATAATAAGCGTTTGAAGATATACTATCGAAAACAAGAACAAATAGCAAGGGAATTAACTGAAAGTTTCAATACCAAGTTAAGATTCAAGGATTTATCGCGCAACAGTTTCTTCTACTGCAAATTAAATTCAGAAATCAGAAACAAAACTAATACGCAACGAAATCAAAGAAAGGGGATTAGGTTTGGGCAGAGTTCGTCGTCCCACATCGGAAACCGGAACGGAGTTTGGAGGAGAAAACGACGATAAAAAAGAGGCGCGGAACCTGACCAATTTATCTTTGCGCTTGGGGCAATGACGCAGCTAGTGAGGTACTAACCGAGGCGCGTCTATTGCTGGTTGAAAACTATTTCCAAACCCCCTCATCGGCCCTGGCTTGACCTGGGCCGTTGAGAATTTCTGGAAGGGCTCCCTTCAATGGGTAAAGCCCTACAACTTTTAGTTGGAAGCTTTTAACCGTGTTCGCTTTGGACCCCATCCAAGTAAATAATGTTTTGCGGCCTCCCACACCACCCATAAAAATTTACAAGAAAGACGATATCATCCCTTGAATGATATATAAATTAAACAGATGGTTAGTTTTTCCGTTAAGCAAGACTCGGTGAGTTCCTTTTAAAGAAGACTACAAATGTAAAATTCAGGACGTTATGCTAATAAATCTTTTAATATACTATTTATTTCACTTTCAACATTTTATTTTATTGATTTTATTGATAATTATGTACGGCATATAAGAGAACTAATATTTTAACTACTCATTAATAAAGAAAGTGATCTATAATTTGAGAAAGACGAAGAAGAAACACAAACATATCTTAGTGGTTGGAGGGAGTAGAAGAAGGAACACAAACATATCCAATTCAGTAATGCGTATA
Organism: Nyctanthes arbor-tristis; assembly: GCA_963692815.1. Taxonomy (NCBI): domain Eukaryota; kingdom Viridiplantae; phylum Streptophyta; class Magnoliopsida; order Lamiales; family Oleaceae; genus Nyctanthes; species Nyctanthes arbor-tristis. Next base: position 24,014 of record CAVNYN010201646.1, read on the forward strand.
AAGATCATTTATAGACTATTGAGTATCGACTATCGAGTCGAGAGACTTTAAGTCCAGGTTGGGGTTTGCGCGATTAATCCCGCCATTTTTATTTGTTCTTTTGATGCTGGATTCATCCTTCTACAAAAAATGTTAGTACCTCCATCTTAAAAACATGGTTCAGTTTACCTTTTCCGTCTGTCAAATATAGTCCAGTTTTCTTTTTAAAAAGTAGTTGAAATATTAGTTATGTTATATGTCTGTTTAATGTGCATAGTTATAAAAAAATATTATTATTAAAGTGGAATGATTACTAAATGAAATGGTATAATAATATATGTAAATGACGTTAAAATTTACTTTTCTAATATTACCAAATAAAATTTTCTTGAATTATGTGAAAAAAGAGTAGGACTATCTTTTTTTAGACGGAGGTTGTAAGTGTTATCGGGAGAAAAAGATCGAGTATATGGACTTGAACTAGTGTATGGAGACTGAGGAGTGAGGAAAAGCCAAGAGAGGAAGCTACTTCCAATTCGGACGTTGCAAGAAAGCAAAGGTATACCCTTCTCATTTAACGGTCTATAACTTCCCTTTGATAGAAGTTTATCAGACACACACACGCACACATGCTTTTTCTTTTAAAAACATACAAATTCCCGTTTCTTGTTTGGTCCACATCCAGTAGTTACTTTCATTGATAAATAAGTTAACCTTAGCATCAACGTGAAAAACATGAACACTACACTTTACAGTTCACAATAGAGAATCATTGTTCCAACCTCAAGTGATCAAAGAATTTAAAAAGATTATATCCACTCCCAACACTTCTTTTGTCTTTACTAAAAACAAGAACAGGATCCGTAACTTGCTGTACCGGACAGAATATTGCAACCTCACTCCAACGTTGGTGTCTGCATATATACATAGAAATGCAGGTAACATTATGTCTGCATGTACATTTGGAGGAGACAGAAAACCCAAAATATGTGTCTCACTTTTGTAGGCTATGTTATATTAGCCTTGGTTGTTGGTCAAATACATTTACCTTTGTTTGCAAATGGGCATCCGTGCAGCGAGGGGTTCTATCTCGAGGCCCAGAAAATGAACATAACGGGCTATTGCCAGAAAAAGGTGTTGGGGGCGGAATTTGGATGGAACTACAACAACCGGACGAGGAGACTTGACGTTGTATTTGGAGCCAGGTTAGAAGGCGAAATGGGGTGGCTAGCTTGGGGGTTGAACCCCGAAGGACCCCATATGACCGGGACTCGAGCCCTCATTGGGATCAAACACCAGAATGACTCATTACAGTGCCATAAGTACAGCATTACTGCTACTACAAGGATAGGGTGCCCACTCTTGCCTACTGAAGACTTGGATTTGGATATTCGGAATCCCGGATTCCATTATCTTGAATCAATAGATTATTTCGCGGTATCAGCTACTATTTATCTACCAGTCCAGTACAATAGTTCGATAGCACACATCGTCTGGCAAATTGGCTACGCTGTGGCTGACAATGAACCCAAAATGCATCCCAAAGCTCTCCAGAATTTTGACAGTGCAGAGACTGTAGATCTGAATTCTAATGAGATGATAACTTATACATACGATTACCGCAGACAACTGAGAACGGTACGCCTTATCCTGCTTGATCATGAAAAGACTGTTAAAAAAATTTGAATTCAAGATTTTGTTTTGTTAATTTGATGTTATTTTTTTTGAGTAATATAGGCTCATGGGGTACTGAACATTGTGGGTTGGGGGACACTTCTCCCAATTGGAGTGATAATTGCAAGGTACTTTAGGAGATTTCCTAGACACTGGAGATTGTGGTTTGCATTTCATGTTGCCTGCCAGATTGTTGGGTATACTCTTGGTTTATCTGGGTGGATTTTAGGACTCTGGCTTGGGGACAAATCCAAGTACTACACTTTCCGTACACATCGCATTCTCGGCATAATTATCTTCACTTTCACCACCATTCAAGTAAGTAACAAACTTCTCAATCTCCACTTTTAAACGGGATGGTTCAACTTTACAATGCATGCTGACATGAATATTAATGGTGTACAGATGTTCGCGTTGAGATTAAAGCCGAAGCCTACTGATCCTTACCATGATTATTGGAATATGTATCATCATTTTCTCGGATATGCCCTGATTGCAATAATCTCCGTTAACATATTCAAAGGCATTGCAATTCTGAAGGCGGAGAGTAACTGGCAATGGGTATATATTGGACTGCTTGGACTCTTAGCAACTGTGGCTCTGGCACTTGAAATTTACACCTGGCTCAAGTTTTACTTTGATAGAGTTTCCAAGGGAAAAAAACCGACATCTTCAGCAAATAGGAATGCGATAAATTCTGAAGTTGAACAGCCAGAGGGCTCAGCAGGGACGGGCTCCGTCCCGAAAAAGTAAACTCTAATGTTACCATATATAAAAAGATAACCAATTTTTTTCCCCATTTTGGGATCAAATGTACTTCTGTTTGATTTCCAGTGTCAAATTTGATATTGTTGACATTTGTAGTAAAAAACTTTTGAATATGGAATAATCTGGCAGCATTCGATGTCCATGAAACGGTTTAACTTACTAACTACTTGTATAAAGAAGTTGCCGGTTAAAACAAATTGTTAGAGGAAACAGAGCATCAATTTTCATAACTCCTTATTCAATTCGCCATGAAAAGCTGCCATGGCTCCGTAGCACGAGTTCCAGGCCATTCTTAGCTTCATGACACATGAGGCAGGCATGACAAGGCCTTGAGGCTGATTTGGCCTTCAGGGCATGACATGACCATAAGGGTTCCATGGCAGTCATGACAGGGCCACTGGGTGCAAAATCAGCTATGATGATACAATGAGCTGGCCATGAGACAGCTAAGCCCATATAGCTTGACAATGATCCTGCGACACCCTCCATTCAAGAAGTTGCCAAGGGCCTCAAATCATTCATGATGCTATCAAGGTCTCCATGGTACAATTACGAGATCAATTTGGCCGTTATAAAAAGAGTCATACGGCAATTTAATCGACTAATCCTTCATGGAAGGGCCTCAAATCCTTTATGGCTATGGGGTAATTTTGGCCACCAGGGCAAAAGAATGAGGCTCCAAAGGTGGCCATGGCACTGTCATGGCCCATAGGGCTGCCAAGGGCCCCATCACATGACCATGAAGTTGGTAAGGTAGCCATTCCAGGGTCAAAAGTGATGGAGGGGCTGAAAGCACCCATAGCATAGCTATTAGGCCATTTTTGCCTTAATGGCATCGTCATAAAAGAAGCCAAGGCAACCAAGGCACCACCATGAGAATACGAATGAAGGTTTGAGCTTTGGCCATTAGATTGCTGATTGCCATGGCATGTCCCATGAGCGCCAAGGCACGGTATATGCATAATGCTGTCAAGGTGATCATGACACAGCCATTAGGGCATTTTGTCCTTCATGGAATGGGCATGGGGTTGCCATGGCATGCTCTTGAGGCCATTTAGGCCTATGTAGCTCCCAGGGCAGCTCGTGGCATGTCCTTGAGGGTGCTAAGCCGTTGTGACATGGATATGTGCTGCATAGCCTGCACTTTAAGCACAAAGAAGTGGTCTACTTGTACCGGCTAGCTCCTTATACTCTTCAAAAGAAACCTGCCTTATTGACAACTTACTTCTCTTTCTCCAATCTCGAACAGAAAGCTTGATGAGATAGCTGAAAGAAATCTTTCCTACGACCCTTCATCCATGCCAGTGGCTATTTGAATCTATTTATTTAAATTGAATTATAATGAGGTGAAATGAATAGTGTAGATTTAATAAAATTTTGAAATTCGTGGTTATAAATGAGCAATTGTCAAATCAATTGTCAAATCAGTAATATGTGAGATTATAATGTGTTTTCATAAAGAGAATCAAACATCCATAATTGAGAAGCCGTAACTGAGCATATTCCAAAGTTTACACCAAAGAAATGCTGATCAATGTTGTGAGAGATTTCTATCCATAATGGTAAGGACCCCATGTGTGTATTCACATAACAGATCATCTGGTACAATACAAATTGAAATAATCTATACCTACTTTATACTAGCTCCTTGTTAAGGTCAAGTTCAGAAGTTCTAATTAGAAAGGAATAATCCTTCATATACGATATCGGAAGTATGAAAGAAGGAAGTGTTTCCATGAGCTTATTGTTGATTCATGTCTTGTTTCTAATATACGTCTTTTGGCATTTGAGGTTAAAAGATTCATCTTACATATTTCTCAAGTCATTACTTTAGAGCTGGATGATGCATTTCTTACTGCATAAGGCTGCAGCCATGTGCCCTTTGATTAATGGTACTTTCTCACTCAACAGCATCAAAATAATTACTTTATTTTATTTTAAATTTAAGAACATGAGAATGGCATCTATTTATGTCCAAACACAAGAAAATCAAAATTAAAGAATAACTAAAGGCAGATTAGGATGCATAACTTGTTCTAAACTCCACGAAGCTTGTACTTGACCAATTATTATTATACATGTAATATAAATACATTTGAAGTCCAACAAACCAGTGGAGAAGGGGAGACAAGTACCTAAAACATGGGTCTCCTCATCAGTTTCCTTCATTTTAGATTAATCTTTGTTTTTACTTTGGTTTTGCTTTGTCCTTTGCTTGCAAATGGCCGGAGAAAATGCAGCTCTGATTTCCTCATCGAGGCAGAGAAGATAAACGTTGAGCAGCATTGCCACAAAGAAGTATTGGGAGACCAATTTGGATGGAACTACGACAACAAGTCCAGGAGACTTTACATTGCGTTCGGAGCCAAGTTAGACGGGCCAACCGGGTGGCTGGCCTGGGGGCTGAACCCAATCGGACCCCACATGGTCGGGACTCGAGCCCTCGTTGGCATCAAGTACGAAAATGGCTCATCAGGATGTTTAAAATACAACATTACTATTGGTACAAAGCTGGGGTGCCCACTTCTCCCGGTTGACCATCTGGGCTTGGATGTTCCAAATTGCACCTTCACTCATATGGAAAGAATTGGGTATTATGTGATAGCAGCAACAATTTATCTTCCTCCGGAGTACAATAGCTCGAGAACAAACATCGTCTGGCAAATTGGGGACGA
>CAVNYN010201650.1:0-32123 GCA_963692815.1 Nyctanthes arbor-tristis
ATTATTATTATTATTATGATGGGACTAATAAGGTCTAAAACGGCTGCTTATGCATCCAATCTAAAAATATTTGGCTGTATATCTAACAACCAACACATCATGGAAGGTTGCCAATTATTGAACAATTTGGAAATCAAGGTCTATTTCACGTGTAAAAATTAGTAGGATAAATTATTTTCTTGTCATAACTTGTGTTAGCAAATTATTTTTATGTTAAACTAGAAATAGATTTAACAATAGTGAATGATATATATAAATAACTTCCTAGTCGGAACTTAGTTCTAAATTAGAAATAGTTATGAATTACATGATGTTGTACAAATATTAGATCAAGACAGCAATACAATAAATAGTGAGAAAATGAAAATGGAGCGCCGATCTTTCAAAAATGTTCACCCACCCACTTGTGGGTGAAATAATAGGAAACAATTTGAGAATAAACATAAGATTTTAATACAGATATTATTGTTCTAAAACACATTAATCATCATGTAAATACTCTGAAATATACAACCTTCTAATTCAGGAGTGAGCTCGAAGCTGGGCCAAGTTGGATGGCTCGAGCTCTTTGCCACTAAAACCAAATAATGAGTCAAAAGAGGGGGGAAAATAGTTGTTGAACCTGTTGATAATCTTATATATGTGTGTGTGTCGATCGAGTTGAGCAGCTTGACTTAGCCTGTAAAAATTAGCTTTCAAGCCGATTAATACTCGACTCTGATTTTCGCCATCCATACATGTCATCTCTTAGTGCATCTCCAATGGAAAGAGTGGAGGTGAAGGTCATAGAGGAGACAGATAGTGAGGAGTTGATTATTTAAAGTGAATGTTTTGGTGAAAAGGGGTGTAGGAAGAAAAGCAGAAAAAGTGAAATAGAAGATAGAAATAGATAGAAATTCAAAAATAATGATAAAATAGTAGTGGAGAAGGTGAAAATGAAGATGTGATTTTGGACCTTGGGATTGACATGAGGAAGGAAAAGTGAAGAAAAATAGGTGTCAATGAGTGAAAAGTAATTAAAAGAAAAAAATTAAAAGAAAATAAGAAATATGCGGGATCCACTAAATTTTATTGTGTCTGCTCCTTTCTTGATAACCTCCATCCAAACACCATGGCCATTGGAGATTTACGTCCCATCTACCCGCGTGAGATACAAACATTCAGTTACAGCAAATTAAGGTGTAGAAATCTTTATTTCTTCATTCGCAAAATAGTCGGAGAAACAATACTAGGTGTTATTATGAGTTAAATGTTTTAACACTCATCAAACTTTAGCTCATGTCTTTAAATACTCACTCAACTTTAAAATGTCGTTGATAACCCATTAAAGTTTACAAAGCTTCTTCCGTTACTCGTTTATTGACAAACTATTAAATCCCTTGGACGGAATCAATGATTTGGCAACTGAATTGTGTATGTGGCAAACATTGTCGTTAGTTTTTTGCCAACTAAGATATGGTATAGCTTGCCAACTAAACAATTTCCATTCTCCATCAAACATAACTCAGCGCCTACCTACCCACCTTGTTAGCCACATTGGCAACTGCAATTATCGGGGAAGGCCGACCACCAATAATGTCTTGTTCAACCAGGCAGCAATCTTTTTCTCAAATTTTGACAGCGGCAATACCCTTTGAAATTGACGCAAGAAGGTAGTTTCATCACCACAATGTAATTCCACTTGGATAAAGAAATTAAAACATCATGTTAATTGGTAGAGTCTTGCAATTTTTTTTCATGCCAAGATACATGAATCAGATTTGCAAAATCGGTATAAAGCATGAGGTCATTAATGGGCATGAGCGTTGGAGATGGAGGGGTTAGAAATAAAGAGACACAATTGATTCCGGTGGCAAGAATCAGATGTGCAAATCCATAGTGGGTCGGAATTTCTCCAAATCAGACAGATACAATTTCACCTTCTTTTCTTATGTATGCTTTGAAATTCCATTGCGCAAGAATTTACTATCTTGATTGGATGCTGGAACCTGAACAGTGAAGAAACTATGTATTTCATGTCAAGAAGATGGTTAACAGGCATGTTTTCAGGTTGGGTTTGGTAAAATGACTGGTATCATATCTTAGTTGGCATAGTTGACTGGTATTACTTGCCACCTATATATATTCCTTTAGCCATGTCAGCATTCTATCCCAAGATTCTAATAGAAATTGAATTGGTGAGTAACGGATGATATGTTATAAAGTTCAATGAGTAAATTACGACATTTTGAAGTTCGATGAGTAAATGAAGACGGAAAGCAAAGTTTAGTGAGTGTTGAAACATTTAACTCATTTCATTGATGTGTATTCAGGTTATCATCAAATCCCCATGCACCTAGGAGATGAGGAACACACTTTATTTGTAATAGACAGAGGACTCTATTACTAGAAGATGATGCCTTTTAGATTAAAAAAGACCGGGGCAACTTACGAACGACTAGTAAATTCTATGTTCAAGAGTCAGCTTGGAAAGATTATGGAAGTATACATCGATGGCATACTCATCAAAAGCCTTTGAGCTGAGTAGCATATTGAGGACCTCTCCAGAATGTTCCAAGTCCTAAGAAGCTATGAGATGAAGCTCAATCCAAAGAAATGCTCCTTCAGAGTGGTCTCGGGTAAATTCTTAAAATACATAGTTAACTAGAGGGGAATCAAAGCGAACCTGGAGAAAATCAAGGCAATTCTTGATATGGAGCCTTCAAAGTCAGTAAAGGAGGTTTAGCACCTGACAGAGTGAATTGCCGCGCTAAATCGTTTTGCGTCACGATCAATAAATAAGTGCCACGATCAATAAATAAGTGCAAGCCCTTTTTGAGGCCATTAAAAGATCGAAGGAATTCGTATGGACAGAGGAGTGTCAGGTCACCTTCACAAATCTAAAAGAGCACATTTCTTCTTCTCACCTATTGTCTAAACCGTTGATGGGAGAGACACTGTCCTTGTATTTGGCTGTCTCAGAATCCTCGATCAGTACGGTCTTGGTCAGAAAAGAAAGAGAGGCCCAACTCCCAGTATACTATATAAGCACGCTTTACACAACGTATAGCTCAGATATCTGCCTATAGAAAAGCTTGCGTATACCCTCGTGATCGCCTAGAAGAAACTCCGGCCCTGCTTTCTCGAGCACATAATCAATGTCTTGACTGACGCTTCCCTAAGATAGGTCCTTCTAAAACCCAACCTCTGAGGTCACTTGGTCAAATAGTCTATTGATCTTAGTCAGTACAACATTAACTACAAGTCAAGGACGGCCATCAAAAGCCAAGCCGTGCTCACGCCCACTGAGTTCAGTCCTAGCAGTGTAGAACCCTTAGCTTAGGAACTGTATCCTGATGGATCCTCCGCAAGCCATGCCTCTGAAGCTAGAATTATTCTGATTAGCCCTACAGGGAATTACTACTACCAAGTTGTCATATTGATTTCGCTACAACCAATACCGAGGCAGAATACGAAGCAGTTTTGGTAGGGATTAGCATGGCAAAATCAATGGGCATCAAAAGATTGATCATCAAGAGTGACTCCCAACTCGTACTAAACCAAACAAGTGGAGTTTATGAGGTACTAGGGGAAAAGCTCCCCCAATACTAGAACAGGCTGCTGGAAGAAGTTGGGGGTCTGAATCACTTCGAAATCAAGCGAATCCCTATAGCTAAAAACAATCAAGCAAATGTTTTAGCAAAGCTTGCGACTCACAAGGAAGCAAGCGAGCTCCAAAGCATCCTGATCAGCGAGAAAGCAACCTCGTCGATCAACAATGTAGGAATGGTGACAGCAGAGATAAACTAGATAAGCAACTGGATGGACTCTATCATCCAGTTCCTAAAGGAGGTAGTGGCTTCCCAGGCATGGAGGCCAGGAAGCTCAGACACCAGGCTGCCAGATTCTCGCTCATTCATGGAAAGCTATACAAAAGAAACTTCACCGGACCACTGCTAAAATGTCTCACACCTACGGAAGCACGAGCTGTGCTAGAAGAAGTACATTTTGTAGTTTGCGACAACCACTCAGGGTATTTTTGGCCTAAAGTTAAGAAAGACGCAGTCGACTTCACTAATGCTTGTGATAAATGCCAAAGATTCGTCCCCTCATCGCCCACAAAGAGTTAACCTAAGCCATAGGGCCATGGCCTTTCGCCAAGTGAGGGGTAGATCTCATTGGCCCTCTCCCAAAAGGTAAAAAGGGACTCAGTTTGCTATCGTTGCGGTCAACTACTTCACAAAATGAGTTGAAGCCGAAGCCCTGGCCACCATCAGAGAACAGAAAATAATGAGCTTCATCGGGAAATCAATTGTATACAGATTTGGGATCCTAAATGCCATAGCCACGGATAACAGCAAGCAGTTTAACAATACAAGATTCAGATTATTTTGTGAAGAGTTAGGTATAAAGAACTTCTACTCTATCCCACATCACCCGCAAGCTAACGAACAAGTTGAGGCGATTAATAAAATTATCAAATGGACATCAAAAAAGCGTTTGGAGGCCCTAAAGGAGAGCTGGGCTGAAGAGCTACCCTTGGTTTTTATGGTCCTATCAAACAACCTGCCGAACCTCGACTGGTGAGATGTCTTTGTCTCTCACATACGGAATTGAGGCAATAATCCCTATCAAGTTAGATGTCCCTACCTCCTCTAGTAGCACATTTCAACAAAATGGAAAACAATAAGTGCCTTGCCAACGAGCTCGACCTCATTGCCGAAAAAGAGAGTTGACTGAAATAAAAAATACGGCATATAAACAAAAGTGTGACAGATTCTACAACACTAAGGTTAAAGTATGCCATTTTGAAGTTAGAGACCTAGTCTTGTGCAAAGTATTCTTTTCCACTAAAGAGCTGGCCTCAGGAACCCTGGGGCCCCGTTGGGAAGGTCCCTATCGAGTCAAGCGAATCCTACTAAACGGGGCTTACGAGTTCGAGGACATACAAACGAATAAGTTGATTAACCCTTAGAACGCAGAATACTTGAAGAAATACTATCAATAGCTGGGTAGCAAATCTAAAAACCTTGCGCCTTGAACTGACAGGCCATACTCAGTAAATTAAATAGATCGCTTTCCTAGGCCCATAGATTTCCATATCAAATAATTCATGAATATCTGTTTAGTTCATTTAAAGCATTGTACCCTTGCTTCTCCACGACCTCAAATAAGGCAAATCTACAACTAAATAAAGGTTAAAGCAACCAAGGCAGGAACTAGCTTTCTGCAGGTGACCTAATACTTGTCTAAAATAGATTTGACTTATCGTCATGAGAAACAACCAAAACAGGCTTTCAGTCAACAAGCTCACATCCAAGTTAATGGTTATGCGATCAAAGTCGAGGCAAGCCCTCGACTAGCAACCTAACACTTGTGATAATGGGTTATACGACTGAAACTAGAACATACTTCTAGTTAAATGGCCTCACACTTGTACAAAATCCACACTCAAATCCATTATATGTGTCCTAAACTAGAACGAGCTTCTAGTTAAGCATCCTAACACTTTGGTTTAGAGATTTGTCCAAGGTCATTTTATAGTTTGGGATAAATCAAGTTAAACGAACAAATAGTTATATAAAAACATATAAAAAACTTTTTCATTCATAAGTACGGCGAGATCTCAAAAATAAAGGGAAGTGAAGCTTCAAGTCTGGTATCCCAGAGCAGGGACCTCAATCTTCTGACCAACAGGAGTTTTAGCCTCAGTATCCTCATCATCCAAGCTCTCGTAACTGCTGTCATGCTTGAGCTTGGCTACCTGTTCCTTGAGGAAAGCAAAGTTGTATTCAGGCCGGGTCTTCACGACCTCTTCAAGAATCCCTTTAGCTGTCTCATAGTACAACCTAGCATTAGCTTGCTTATACTTCTCTGAGCTCTTATAATGGGCTATCCCTCTTTGTACCAAATCAACTTCTCTGATGCAGCCCTATTTTCTGCCTCTCTCAGAGCCTAATCATGATTGTACTTTTTGGTTGCTAATGGACTCTTCAGCTCTTTAGTCTTCTTCCTAGAGGCCTCTAGGTCGTTTCTCAATAGGGCAGCCCCATCTTTGGAAACGGCCAGACCTTGCTCTTTTTCCTTCAGCCCTAGCTCGGCCTTCTTTTTTGCCTTTGACGTTAAGTCTGCCTCTTTGGTCAGTTTCTTCGTGTCCTAGATCACTTTACAAACAAAGGATTCAACATGCTAGTCCAAGACAGCTGAGCGACCTCGTATAGCTGGGCTTGTTTACAGGATCTCAGTAAGCGACATGGAGATAAGCGACATGAAGTTGGCATACTTCTCCCATTTCTTTGACCAGCTCCTAGCTACATCATTCATGGCGTGGATGAGATTCTCTGGTAGCCCCTCTGAAATGTTCTCAAGTCAGCTTCTTGGAAAAATTAAAGCTAAGCAGAGCCTTAGGTCTCTTATCCTACATTTTTCCTAGTACGGCTTGGCGGTTTGGTTAAACAGGGTGGAACATGTCATCTCCCAGCAGGTCTAGAACCCCTTTATCATGAACTGGTAGCCCCTCCCACCTGACGCGGGACTGAGGATGAGAGAGAAAGGGAGGAGGCAGGAAGAGTGGGTAAGGGAATGGCCCGCTGTTGCTTGGCGGGAGAATTAGCCATCGCAAGGTCAGCATTTTTCAAAATCCGCTTGCCCACGACTTTCTCGTGAAGTCTCCTCCTATGCTCTTTCTTCTCCAAGGCGGTGGTAACTTCTTCAGTGGACCTCCTTTTCTGAGTTTGTTCTTGGTATTTTCCTTGCCTAGAAAAAGAAAAAACATGTGTTAGGTCGCTATACGTATGAAAATAGATCCAAAACATGTTTGCAACTTACTATTGTTGGGACTGCTGTTGCTACGTTTCGACCTTGGCACTGAAAGACTAACCTCGATCAGGGTATCCTCATTTGTCAAGTCTCTAACGTGGTGAACTTGAGCTTCCAACCCAGTGACCTTTTGAGCTCATTCCTTGAAGGTCGAAGATATCAACCGTGGCCTGTCGATTCCTAAAACAAAAAGGAGAAAAATTTAAGTATTACTCATCAGCTCTGAAAAATAATTTATTGGGTAGCCACTTACAAGCGTTTACATAGCTACTTGCCACATTTGTACCCTCATGGTCTAGGGCCAGTGGAGTACACCAGTTGCCTCCTACTCAAAACCATCTCTCTTTCCACTTTGGAACTGAGTCTGGTACCCCTTTCACTAGATTGCCCCAGAGGTGTTGGGCTCCCGATTTTGGGTAAATGGCCACATAGAACTAACCTTTCCCTTCATAGGGAAAGGATTTCAACAAGTAATAGGAGTCAAAATCGTCGAGGCTGGGAAATCCCCAGCCCTTATGCTGCCACAAGGCAAAGACACCTATTATGGTCTTCTACCCTGTTGGTGGAATCTGTGAGGGGGCAACTCTCTAGAACTACAACAACCGGGGTCATAGGTTTGAGGAGAGGAATCCTGAACCCGGACTAGAACATCTTCGTACTCGTGGCCATACACCTCCTCGGAGGATTATGGGCCATTTCCCCTTCATAAGGGAGCTATAACGTTACATTGCCCAATACGGTATCGATGACGAATGGTACGCAAATCTTTTTTCTCCACCGACGAGGGGAAATCCGTAGCTGACCACGGCAGGTCCTTCTCTAACACTACTGTCGCCGGAGGTCGCGTACCACTGCTTGCCTCTGCTTCATTCTCTTTTCCCTTTTCCTTTATCCCCTCCCACTAAACCAAGACTTCCGGCTTCTCCTCTTCTTCACCAGACTAGCCAGTGCTTGCTTGGAAGACTTCCTCTCCTCCAGTCACCATTTCGCTAATCCAAGGCTACCCAAAGAATTTCCATAAATTAAAGAAAAAGATTACTTTTGAAAACGAGAACCACTTGAAGATGAAAGTCTTTTTGTGAAGTGAGTAGGAGATGAAAGGAAAATGGGAGTGAAGAAATGTGTGTGACGGCCGTGTGGTGCTTTGGGAAGTGAAACGGTAATAATCAAATTAATGATTACTGCTTTTAAGTCTTTGAAACACGCCACTCCACCAGAAGAGTAACACATAGCTAAGTGCACCATCTCAACCGTTTTGAAATTCAAAGAGTCTAATTTCGAGTGGCAAAAATTTTGAAGGGAATTATCAGCGAAACTTCAATGCCGCTAAATTTGAGGATCAGAAATAGCAACCTTGAGAGGACATTTTGTAGTCACCCAGTCGTAAAGATCAGTAAAGGTCAAAGATCAACAATGGTCAGCAATTGTAGGGTCTTGGAAGCCGGCTCTGAGTGATTTATCTAACTCAACGGTCTAATGACCAAACGACCAGAAGATCTAAAAATCCAACTCTAGCGACCTCAGAGGCGAATCTCTACTCTTGTGTTCTCACGGTCCATGATGCCCAGGCACAACACTAACGAGCTCACAGTGCCCCAACCTAATGTCGTGACCTGACGAGCATGCCAGCTAAGCACCTATTTGGGAATCCACGTGAGGGACCTTGTCGCTTACGGCTAATGGGACTTTGGCATTGAATGCAAGGTAATGGCCACCGGCCCTACACATGACTTAAATAGTCATTAGTTGTAAAACGAAGGTCAAATCCCGATTGATATGACCTATAGGCCCATTCGTATGGGCCCAGCATTAAATGTGTATAATCATCATCCCCATGAATTGGCGAAATGGCATTCTAAATTGAGGAAACGAAGTTGAGAAAGGGGAGACACCCAAAAAATCTCATTCTTCTTGTCTTTTGAATATTTACTATCTTCCATTTATTGCAAACATTTTTTGTCTTTACACATTAACTGCATAAATCAATTCAAATACAAATTTCCCGCGAATACAAATCTTGTTTACTGAGTTGAAGGCCGAATTTGACATCAACAATGTCTATGGAAGATAAGGTCATGAGAGGAGACTCAAGATAAGGCTCAAAACTTGCATTCTCATTGTCAGAGTACTTTATGGGCTCAGACATTTCATCCTCACTGGAAAAAGGTTTTATAGGGTCAACAATATAGATATTATCATTTGAAGTGGGAGCTGATACATAACAAATAGGCTCAGGCTTATCAGGAGAGGATGACTTAGACTCAAAGTTCAATTTAGGTGTATGATTCTCTTGACACAATGTTGCGATTCTTTTAAAGCTTAAAGCATCATTGTAGGCTACTTGTAATGATTGAGATGGGAGGATTAACCAACTTTTTATGTTAGAATCCATTCCATCTATAAATCTAGAAGCAAGAACATTGGAGCTTCATACATACCACAACAAGTAACTGATTGGTTGAAGTGAGTAAAATATTTATGAACGGTGGATGATCCTTGCCTACAATGCAAAAAGAATTGGTCTAAAAACTGAGTTACATAATAGGCGGGGGTGTATTTATTGCTTAAGAGTCTTTTCATCTCATCCCATGAAGTAATATGATGTTGTTCTAACACTTTAACGTTTTTCCTAATTATTCTCCAATCATGCCTTGCAGTCCCCACAAGTGTTAAACTCTAAGATTAATGCAGCGAGAGCCACTTATGTGATGCAAGTTAAAGAGATTTTCTAGACCATGTATCCAACCAAGAAACGCTTCAGGGTTAGATCTATCAAGATATTGAGAGTTCAATTATAGTGCCTTAAGTATCACATCTTGCAAGATATAACCAATTGTATTGGTTAGAAAAAGTAGGATAATCAGTAGGGCGTGAATAACCAATAGATTTGGAGCATGGATGATAGAATGAATTATCCATGATACCAAAAAGAAAGTGAATTGCCAAGACAAACAAAAATATTAAATAAATGAAGTTATAGCTTCCTAAATATTAGAAAAAAAATAGTAAAAGCAAAGACCTTTTCTTTCTTTTTTTTTTTTAATAATTAGATGATGACTAGCCAACACTGTAAATAAAAGAATGGAATTCAGTTAAGATCCAAACCTGTAACTTAAGAGCAGTAGGAAATGCAGTAAATAGTTTCAAAATATATGTCCAGTAGCTGTAATCCATAGCGCAATAGAAATAGGAGCAGCAATATGTTGGGAAAAATTCTAGAGCTTTTAATTGCTGAAAAATCATATCTACATCATTATTCTTGTGCTGCAATTTTTCTTCTTGATAAACAGTAACTCGGGCGAACAGTAACTTGCATGAACAGTAACTCACATGAATAGTGCTAGCATGAACAATTGGAAAATCACTGTGTCTTGTTGAGAGACGAAACTTGATTGTCTGTATGCCTAGAAGATGATGTTTCTTCGCTGAATGCACGTGACACAAATTAGGTCAAATGAATCAATCTGGACTCTAGTACGAAAATTGATGCCAAACAAAAGGGACGAGCTCGCAAGCTCTAATAATCCACAAGTTGTTAAGATAAGAACTCACAAGTTCTTAAGAAAATTCAAGACGATTCTTGGAAAGAGATTTATTCATAAAAATAGGATTGATCAATACAATGAAATAAACCCTATATTAAAGGGTTCAATATAACCTGATTCTATTAAAACTCTACTAGAACAAGTAAACGACTAGAACAAGTACCTTACTAGACCAAGTAATAATAAAAATAACATGATTAAATTAAATACCGTAATAAAAAATAACAATAAATTAAGATAAGCTAAATAAATAATTATATCCTTTTAGGATATATGTCTCTAATAGCCCAGTCTGGATACTATTAAATACCTTGAAGTGGATGACTTGATAACTGGACTCACAGGGGCAGAATCAAAAATTTTTAGACTAGTGGGCAAAGAATTTTTTTTTATTTCGATAACTTTACCCATACGAGGAAACAACAATGAAAACAAAGAGGCATAACAAAGTTTTTCAACATTTAGATATGTAACGCATATATTAACTAGTAAAGTCATCATTCAAAACACAAAAAAGTAAGAAAAAAACTTATCAATGTTGACTTCAGTATCAATAGTAATACGAGCCAAGGCGGAAGCACTCAAATAGCTCCAGTTCATGTGCCCATTGGACCAATCACAAGATCAAAAGCTAATAAAATCAAGGTGACAATAGTGGGATTGGTCTAAGATTTGAGGCATAAAGTTTATCCACTGGATACAAAACAACTTTCAAGTCTAGACTAGAGATGCAAGAAATTTGGTGATTACATGCCAAAACAAATGCAAATCAGAAGCCTGGGGACCAACATGAAATAACAGAGAAATTTGAGTTAGCCGAATAAGCCTATACGGCCCCATGCGACCACATGCGACCTTATGCAATCAGGTTTAGTGGTTGCTAAATGTACGACCTTACATAAAACTGCACGCGGATAGATTCAGAGCGTCTCTAAAACGTGCAGCCTTATGTGTGACCTCATACGGCCTCGTTAGAAGATTTTTCTAATTTTTATTTTATTTTTAATTTCCTTTTTTCCTTTTTGGTATTTTCTTGTTTCCTAAGTCAATCTGGACTTTTACATGCTACATAAACACCTTTATCTCATCATAAACAATCATTCAAGAATTTTGTGAGTTTAATATAATTGTGAGGAAATTTCTCCCATTGTCTTGTTTGATTTCGAGTTCCACATCTTCTGGGGGTGGTTGGTTTAATATGCCAATTGTTTTCAAGCCGTAAGTTCGTAGGTCGTTGGGGATTCTTAGTCACAGCCGGGTTAATTAGCTTTTCTAAGTTGATTTCCAATCTTGTATAGGTTGCACTGGCATCATTCTATCGCGGGTTCGCATCATTTGGTATTAGAACAGTAGGCTGGTATATCCAATCATTATTTCTCGCTCCAAATTCGTTTTAGATTTACCAAAAAAAAAAAAAGGAACACAAAAAAAAAGAGAAAAAAACCATATTCAATTTCCATTTGTTTCGATTTCCTTCATTAATTTCACATATTATGCATGTTCTTCTTATACACCTTTCTATTTTTTTTTTTTTTTTTGCTTTTCTTAGGAATTCTCTTCACTGAGTATTTGATGGTGGTGTAAACTAATGGATAACATCATTGAAGTGAGTTTGTTTAGTTCATTTTTGTAACGGCAAGTGAGAGACTAGAGTTGTAAAAGACAGTGTGGGTGAGACTATCATCGGGTAAGAGCCTAGTGCGAGTGAAACATGAGTGATTCAAACACGTAAGGACATTTGCATACTATGTCGGAAATGACTCTACCGCTAGTCAAACCAACAATGCACAAATTGTTGAGATAAGGACTTTGGGCTGGGAAAAGGTGGAAGAGATGTCGAGGGAGTTGAGACAAAATCTACAATAACAAATGGAGATGTCTATGGCGGGAATAGAGAATATAATGACTAGATTAGAAGTTGCTTGGGTTCCACAGCAAAGAGAAAATAATAATGGGCTGAGGGGACAACAACAGAATAAGATGGTGATAGGTAATTAATTAGAGTTAAATGAGGGTGAAGATGAAATCAATTGGGAGAATGAGGGAGCCAGGATAGGTCATTGGGATAAACAGTGGGAAAGAGGCAAACATAATGAGCAGAATAATGTTGGGAATGTCAAAAACAAAATTCCTCAATTTCAAGGTAAGAGTAATCATGAAGTTTACCTTGAGTAGGAAAAAAGGTTGAACTAGTGTTTCATTATTACCAATTTTTGGAGTTGAAAAAGTTGAAATTGGTGGTTATAAAGTTCACCGATTATACATTAAGTTGGTAGGATTAATTGGCTAGTAGTAGAAGATGAAATTATAAAAGACCTATAGAATCTTGGAGGGAGTTGAAACCCATTATGCGAAAGAAGTTTGTCCCTACCCACTATTATAGGGAACTTTACCAAAGGCTTCAAAATCTAACACAAGGGTCAAAGAGTGTAGAGGACTGCTACAAAGAAATGGAAATAGCCATGGTTAGGGCGAATGTGGTGGATGATAATGAGGTTAATATGGTACGCTTCTTGAGCAGACTAAATCGGAAGATAGCCAATCTAGTGGATTTTCAACATTATGTGGATTTAGAGGAGTTAATTCACAAGGCTATAAAGGTGGAGAATCAATTGAAAAATAGGGCATTCTTAAAACCATCCATAGGGTCGAGTGGTACGTAGAAACCCAGGTGGAGAGATAACAATAAGGGTAATAATAAGCCTACTTAGAGGGAAAAGAATGAGCTACCAAAGAGAGTCAAGTAATGGATAACAAGGGAAAAGCTAAAGTGGAAACTCAAGCTCCTAGGAATTGGGATACTATGTGCTTTGAATGCTAAGGTTTTGGGCATATGGCAGCGGAATGTCTGAATAGGCGTACCATATTAATGACGGAAGATAGACAAGTTGAAACTAGAGGAGAGAAAGAGAAGGAGCATTTCTATGATGATGATTCTAGTGAAGATTATGAGGCTATTAGGTTGGTGGCAGTGGCGGAGACTTTAGTTTCTAGGTGAGCCCTTAACATACATGCTAAGGTGGATGATAATGGGCTACAAAGGGAGAACATATTTCATACAAGTAGTTGGGTAAGTGGTACACCTTGTACCATGATTATTGATGGAGAAGTTGTACCAACGTAGCTAGTGTCATTTTTGTGGAGAAGTTTGAGTTACCTACAATTAACTGCCCAAACCATATAAGTTGCAATGGCTTAATGAATCAAGAGGAGTTAGGGTGAATAAGCAAGTGTTGGTGACTTTTTTCATAGGGACATATTCATAAAAGGTTTTTTGTGATAAGGTTCCTATGCAAGCCACACATACTTTGTTGGGAAAGACCATGGCATCATGATGGGAACAAAAACCGGCATAGTTTAAAGGTGGATGGGAAACCAGTTACACTTCCTTCTTTAACTCCACAACAAGTTTTTGTAAATCAAACGAAATTAAAAGTGATGTTGAGGAAAGGGAGAGAAAAATAAGAGAAAAAGAAAATGAAAGTAAGACTTCAAAAATGAGAGAGAGAGAGAGAGAGAGAGATTGAGGGGAAAATGAGTGTTATTGAAAAATCAAAAGGAGAGTTGAGTGAGAAGAGTAGAGAGGGCTAACAAAAAAGAGTGAGATATCAAGGGCCTTTTGGAAAAAACAATAACTCATTTTGTTGGCACACAAGGAGTCATGCCTAATGATTCTAACTCTTTCCTCCCCTAGTTGATTATTTATGTTCTGCAAGAATTTGATGATACCTTACTGGACAAATTGCCAAGTAGATTACAACCACTTAAGGGAATCGAGCACCAAATTGGCTTTGTTTCCGATAAGGTATTCCACAATATATGCTTACTGAAGCAATCTAGAGGAGACAAAAGAGTTGCAAAGGCAAGTAAAAGAACTCATGAGTAAGGGTCACATTAGGGAAAGCATGAGTCTTTGTGCAATTCCAGTTTTGCTTGTTTCTAAGAAGGATTGGATTTGGAAGATGTGTGTAGATTGTCTGCTACGAACAACGTAACAATAAAGTATTGCCATCCAACTCATCCAACTCCTAGGTTAGGTGATATGCTTGATGAACTGTACGGTGCTAAGATTTTTAACAAAATTAACTTAAAAAGTAGCTATCATCAAATTCACATGAAAGAGGGGGATGAATGGAAAACGACTTTTAAAATTAAATATGACTTGTATGAATGGTTAATTATACCATTTGGTCTTTCAAATGTACTTAGCGAATTTATGCGTTTAATGGACATGTTTTATATGCTTTCATTGGAAATTTGTGGTGGTGGATTTTGATGATATTTTGATATATAGTAGGGATTTGGATAATTATGTGAAACATCATAGCAGTGTGTTTGAGGTTCTAAGACAAGAAAAGTTATATGCTGACCCTGATAAAAGTCATTTTTACTTGGAGAAAATTGTGTCTCTTGGTTATGTAGTTAGTGCTAATGGGATAGAGGTTGGTGAGGATAAAATTAAAGCAATTAAAAACTGGCCAACCCTTGAAAGCACAATTGAAGTTAGGAGCTTTCATGATCTTGCTACTTTTCACTATATTTTCGTTAAGAATTTTAGTACGCTAGCGGCTCCTTTAACTGAAATAATCAAGAAATCAGTAGGATTTAAATAGGGTAGTGAACAAGATCTTGCTTTCCAAACTATTAAAGAAAAGTTGTGTTCTGCTCCTATTTTAGCTTTGCCTGATATTTTTAAGATTTTTGAAATTTGTGTGATGTATTGAGAATAGATGTTGGTGCTATTCTGATGCAGGAAAGGAAGCCGATTGCATTCTTTAGTGAGAAGCTCAACGGTGCAACAATTAACTACCTAACCTATGATAAAGAGTTGTGTTAACTAGTTAAAGCCTTGAAAACATGGCAGCACTACCTGTGGCCAAAAGAGTTTGTGATTTACATCGATCATTATGAATCTTTGAAGCATCTAAAAGGGCAAGGTAAGTTGAACAAGCATCATGCTAAATGGATGGAATTTATTAAAACATTTCCATATGTAATAAAATATAAGCAAAGGAAAATGTTGTAACTGATGCTGTTTCAAGAAGTTACACCCTAATTTCTACCTTGAATGCTAGGATGTTGGGATTTGAATATGTGAAGGACATATATGTGAATGATCCTGAGTTTTCAATATTTTTATGGCTTGTGAAAAGGGGGCGGTTGACAAATTTTATATGCTAGAAGGTTATTTGTTTAAGGAGAATAAATTGTGTATACCTGATAGTTCTATGAGGACATTATTAGTCAGGAAGGCCCGTTGTAGGAGACTGATGGGATATTTCTAAACAACTTTAGGTATACTCCAAAAGCATTTTTATTGGTCTAAGATGAGACGAGCTGTGGAGAAAATTTGTGCTAATTGCATAACTTGTAAAAAGGCTAAGAGTGTAACCTCAAGGTCTATACAGACCTTTACCAATGCCTAATAAGCCTTGTATAGATATATCTATGGACTTATCTTGAGTTTACCTAAAACTAAAAGTGGTAAAGATTCAATATTTGTAGTGGTTGATAGGTTTAGAAAAATATCTTACTTTTTGGCTTGTTACAAAATTGATGATGACACACATATAGCGAGTCTTTTCTTTAGAGAAATGGTGCAACTCTATGGGATTCCTAAGAGTATTGTTTCAGATGGAGACGTGAAGTTTCTTAACTACTTTTGGAAGAATTTGTGGGGTAAGCTATGAATCAAATTGTTATTTTCTACTACTTGTCAACCACAAACGGATGGTCAAACCAAGGTAGTAAATAGGATTTTGACTCTACTATTGCGTACTATTATCAAGAAAAATTTAAAAAGTTGAGATTATTTTTATTTAATCCTTTGACTCCATTGGATTTGATTCCTTTATACCTATAGATGAAAGGACTAGTTTAGATTGTAAGAGAAAGGCGGAGATGGTGAAATTGCTTCATGAGGAGGTGAAGTTACGAATTGTGAAACAAACTGAACAATATGCTTCAAAGACATACAAAGGTAGAAAGAAGGTGACTTTCAAACTCTTGGGTTTGGCTTCACTTGAGGAAAGAGTATTTTCCTAAGTAAAGGCATTCCAAGTTGTAAGAGGAGACGGACTCTTTCTAATCATCGAGAAGATTAATGACAATACATATAAATTGGACATTTCAAGTGAGTATAGTGTTTCTGCTACTTTCAATGTTAGTGATTTCATTCCTTTTGATAAAATAGATAATTCATGAACGAATATTCCTAAAGAGGGAGGGATAATATAAGCAAAGGAGGGAGCACTCAAATAGATCCATTTCATGTACCCATTAGACCAATCACAAGATCAAGAGCTAATAAAATCAAGGCGGCAATGGCAATATTAGTCCAAGATTTGTGGCATAACATTTACCTAGTGGATACGAAAAGATTGGAGCTTGATTTGAGCAAAGAAGAATCAAAGAAGATGAATTTAATTCAAGTATGGACTAAAGATGCAAAAATTTTGGTGATTGGAGACCAAAATACTGCAAATCAGAAGTTTGGGAGACCAATATACAATAAGGGAGAAATTTAAGTTGGCCGAATAAGCCTATCGGCCTCATGTGACCTTTATATGACCTTATACGGTTAGTTTTAGAGGGTGTCTAAAACATGTGGTCTTACATGTAGCCTCAAGGGACTGCATACAACTAGATTCAGAGTGTCTGAAATTTGTAGCCTTACGTGGGACTCGTGCAGGCACAGGAAGATTTTCATAATTTTTACTTTATGTTTAATTTTCTGTTTTTCTTTTTTGGTATTTTCTTATTTCCTAAGAAAACCTAGGTCTTCCACATGCTATATAAACACCTTTATTTTATTGTAAACATACATTCAAGAATTTCATGAGTTTAATAGACCAATCGTTTTCAAGTTGTGAATTCGTGGGCTATTAGGATTTGTAATCAACTAGGTTAATTAGTTTTTCTGGGTTTATTTCCAATTTCCTATGGGTTCCTTTAGCATTGTTCCTTGCAGATGACAATAAAGTCTGATAGAAATTCATTCTCCCTTTTATTGCAAAGTGATTTCTTGATGAGTTTCAATGCTGAGAAAGCCAGTTTTGTTGTTGTTGTAGAAACTAGAAGAGCTAACACCAAACGTATCAACCTATCAACTAAGAAATAATGGCAATACATCTTCTCATTTAACATTTGACATATCTGAGGAAGAGAATCAATTGTCTAAAACTACAGGTTTCAAATTACATTATACATGTAATGATCCAACTGTCTCCTCCAATCTTTTATCTCTTCTATAGTAAAATCCAATAGATAAAACTTTCAACTAAAGACCAAATATCATCAACAGAGAATGGTTTGAACCCATCAATGGGATTCAAAGCTTTGTATAATTGAAGAAGTTCCATTGTTTTCTTTGTAAACCTATTATTGAACTCCATCAACTAAAAATCTATCACGACATTAAATACCTGGAAATGGTAATTGTCCTCCACCTTAATGTTATTTTTCTATTGAAAAGAATGTGCTATACCTTCCATATAATTGTCAGCTAATAGAGGCACATCAATATCACTGCTTGCACAAAACTCCATCACAATCCAAAGGAATGCTTCCTAATGATCATTTCGCATCTCTTCCAAAAGTGTTTTTGTAAATAAGACTAAACTTATTGCACTCAAAATATCTTAATCTTTCATTTGTAATGCCTAGCATAACGTATCAAACTTTTTCTAAAACATCATGCATCAACAACAAATTAAACACAAAGTCAAACCTCTTCATAGCTCTATAAAGATGCATCTATTCTCTCCTCGTATTTTGCTGTTTGAACCCTTAGGAATAAGATTTTCTAGAAGTGTATAAGTTGAACCAAACAACTTAAGCAACCTTTTAACAGAAGAAAAAAATGAACTCCAACGAGTAGCTCTGGCTCGTTGTAGAGTACGTACCTGATTTGCCCAATACCAACAAAAACTTCATGTAAGTCATCTTTTCATCTACTCGAATAGATTTCAATGGAGAATGACTCTCAGTATAAGCACCAACAAATTTAACAGTTGAACTCAATGATTAAAAAAATAGATATGAATCTGGGACCTCTTTAGCCACGGCAACTAAAGCAAGCCACAATCGATGAGCAACACAATGAACATAATAAGTTGTTGGACAATCTATAACGAACAACGAAGCATATAATCCATTCCATTCACCTCTCATGTTGCTTCAACCGTCATATAACCTTTGCCCTCATAAGTTTCTTAGCAAGAGATTATAATGATTTAGTTCACTACATATCTCTTTTTTCAAAGTCAATGCATTGGTATCTGTAACATTCACAATTTCAAAAAAAAAAAAAAAAAACTGCTCTCCAACAAATCCATCACCATCAACATACCTCAAAATGACAGTCATTTGTTCTTTTCAAATTCATCATCTATTTCATCAACAAGAATACAAAATTTGACATCCCCAAATTTCTTTACAAATCTAGTTCACACACAGTCAACAATGATTTTTAGTATCTCCTTATCAATCTATGGTGATGTATAAGTAGCATTTTTAGCAACATTGTTAGGAATGACATTCTCTTTGTTAGCTCTTCCGTGAAATTTGATTAATTCAGTATAGTTTCCACGGTTTGTAGAAGCAATAGATTCATCATGAACCCTAAAAACACACTCTTACAATGCCTGCCACTTTACACTTTCTACAACTGCCCATAAACACAAATAATAATTCTTTTCTTCTTTTGAATTTCATTGTTCTTACAGTCAATATGTTCGAGTAGATGATGCATCATCGTTCTTTTGAAAATAATGAAGAATATTTCTTTTCATCTTCTGTAAGCATGTCAAGTTATCCAAAATATAATTATAAATTCAATCACAACTTAGGTAATAATATTTTATATCAAAACATTACTTATACAAAAAGCAACACGTCAAATTCTCAATGCTCTAAAGGTGGTATAAAAAAGTAAATAAACCAATTGACAAGCACTTTAGCAATTAACAAGCCATTTAAATTCTAGCATAATTCTACTTCATAGTCTCCAATTTCCTTTTTTTTAGGTCTTTTTGGTTCTACTTTCTAAGTCTTTTTGGCCTCTAGTTTAGTTCATTCAATTTTCAATGTTTTAGTCCAAGCAAAAAGCCAATATTAAATGGTGGATTGAATGGCCTAAAATGAAGGAGAAAAGTCACAAAAGAACTTATAGCACCTCGCCAACACCGCTACACCGCCCTACACTTTCCAGCCAAGCAAACCAGTAATTGATTTAAAGAATAAAGATATAGTTACAGAGGAGACATAACACGAGTCATGGGAGAGACGAGACGTCAATTTTTTCTTGTTTTGGGTTGTAATTTGAGTTAATTTGTCTTTGTAATCAATTATGAGTCTTTTTGGTGTTGGGTATTGTGAGTTTTGGGTCAAGAAACTAGGGCTTTAAGAAATAATTCTAAAGAGGAAATTAAACATAGTACCCCCTTTTTATTAGTCCCATCATTTATACATTATAATGTCAAACTATTTACAATTATACATCATTGCATTGTTTTTATAACATTGTTTTTCATATACAGTTTTCATTTTTTAATTAATTATATTATTTTAATAAATCATTTTATTTTATTTTTTATTTTATTATTTTAATAAATCATTGTAATTAATTTTAATATTGATTTACTTATTTAAACCTAGATTATATATACAACCCTAACTGCGTAACGCAAACACCACAACTGTAGCCTCCCACCACAACCTGTTGTTACCGCCGTATGCCCCACCACTACACAGCTCCCGCGATTGCTAGCGACAGCTGATGGCAGCGACTACTGCAAACTACAGCAGTGGTGATTGTTGCTGTTTGCATCAGTCAGCATTGTTGCTGCAGCATTTGAGAGATGCTGCAGCAGCGACGATACCATTTGATGTTGCACCCAGAACAGTTCCAATGGTTGAATCTGTATTTTCATTTTTTTTTAATTTTCACACTTGGCAGCTAAAACTCTAGTTGGTTATTTTATCTCTTCTCCTTTTTTTTTTTCATTTTGTTACTATTTATCGAGGTTGTTACCATCTTTTAGTTGTTTTCTTTTTTTTTTTTTTGTTTACTTTCATATGTTACCATTTATCGGGGTTGTTATCATCTTCTGGTTGATTTCTTTTATGCTTATTTTTCTATGTTACCATATATCGGGGTTGTTACCAATTCCCGATTGATTTTTTTTTGTTTATTTCACTATGTTTTATCATTTTTTACCATTTATCATTTTTTATCATCTCATTGTGAAGCATTTTTTAAAAGCGGTGGTGGCGCTACACTGAATGTACCTTTTTTTGTGGAAAAATGTGATACTTTTTTATTGTTAATGTGATATTTTTCCATATGGTAATATTTGTTTTCTGAATGGTAACACTGTTATTATGTTTGTGGCGTGGTGGCGTTGGTAGTTGACCACGGTTCAAAGTTGAAATTGTTGTTGGCAGGACATAAAGATGACTATTTTTTAGTAAAAAAATTTCTACTTTTTGTATATTATAATTTATAAAAAAATAATTAATAAAGAGTTGAATTTTAATTAAAATTGGTTTAGGGTAGTTTTAAAATAGAAAATGGTACTTTTGCAATTACTTTCAATTTAGGGTAATTTTTTAAGATACTATTATAAAGAGGGTTTTTATGTAAAAAACTCAATTCTAAATGAGTTAAAAATCTTCAGTTTTTTTGGCCTAGTGGGCTCCAACCCAGCACTGTCTTATATGTGACCCCCTAAACTAAATATTAGCTTAAAATTATTGTCAAAGGCTTAAAGACCCCTTAGCCACCAACCAAACTTTATGCATTTCTACCTTTCACTCTAAATTATATTTAACTTCCATTTATTGCTAATAAACTTGCAGTTGGCCGAGAATAGGACTAATTTCTAAGTTCTATTCTTTATCAGTGTATCGTAAATTTTGCTATTTTAAGTGATGATATATATATACCCAGGGTGGTGATCATAGAGCAACTATATTGTATAGGTACTTTAACCCATGCCTCCTGAGAGTCGTTTGTCACTTAATACCAGTGTAAAGTGATCTAATCATCTTATGAAACCACTTCCAAAAATATCATCACTTATGAATTTTCTATAAAAATAGATCAGGCTCTCAAATTAGAGCCCTATCTCCAATAATGCGGCACCACCTCACCCGTGTTAGGTGAGGTGGCGTGCTGCGATTGGAGATCAGGCTTCGTAATCGGAGCATGATCTATTTTTATAGAAGAACTGTCATCACTTATGATAGGTCACTTACCGCCTCTATAAACAGTGGTCTCTACAAACACTTGGGGGTAGTCATTTTTCAATTTTCAACCACTTCTCCTAATTCATTCTCTAGACATGGATCATCCCCTAATCCATACACAATCACATATACAACTTGAATGATCTAAAAAAATTGGATCATAAAGCTTCCTTAATAGTTGAACGTTTAGTTTCGCGGGAACTTGATGATGTTCTGTTAATTTTTCCAATGTAAATCTTTGTTTTAAAAATGCCATCCTCTCCTCTTGGTAACCATAGGATGTTGGTTCACAATTCTTATTGTCTCACATTTATTTCCACTAGTATTGTGCTAGTTTTATAAGCTTGATTCAGTAGCACTTACATTATTTTCCTACTGCTCAGCTTCATCCTCACAATCAATCAAGGTTATTGCTCCATCAATGACACCGTATGAGGAATCATCCACTTTTTAGATGGTTGTCTCAGGTTTACTATCAATTAGATTGAAGTTTTTTAATTCTAACAGATAAAAAGGTAAACCATAGGGTATAACATCAAGGTTCTTTCTTTTGTTTTTTAAAGGCGCATCAAGGTTATTTTATGATTAGGCCAATGATTTTTTTTTATAGACCAAATTCAAAGGAAATACTGTTTCATAAAAAACTACATGTTTGGATATATAGATCTTTCATGTATGACTAATACACTTATATCCTTTATGATGTCTACTATGCCCAGGAAATACACATTTGATGGAATGGCAGCAGAACGTATGTTTTTTATCGGGTCTTAGAAAAGGAACGCAACTAGAGACCAAGGTTCTCAAGGATATATAAGCAACTGGTTTTTTATAGAGTGTTTCAAATTGTGTTTTACTTTTTAAAATAGGAGTTGGTAGTCTATTGATGATATATGTTGACGTATGGAATGCTTTCCACCAGTAATACAAAAGCATTTTGTCTTGTGCAAGAAGTATTAATCCCATTTTTGTGATATGCCTATTCCTTCTCTTGGATCTTTTCTTTTCAGCTGAAGCACAAGGACAAGAATACCTTAATTGATGCGTACCCAGAGGTGTCACAACCCCCGAACCCTCAAGCGATAGGAATCATACACAAGAAAACCTCATTGGATACAAATTAAATCAAAGTTGTAGAAATTGAACTTGCAAATTTGTTAACCAAGGAGCTCAACTTTATGTTGTATTGGTGGTGCATATCAGGTACAACTGCCCCATTTTTTTCTTTCCTCTATTTTCTTCCGCTTCTTTTTCTTTCTTTATGTTGCCTTGCTATCTGCTTGGCATTTTCTTTTGTTAAGGGAGGTCCCCCTTTGTTGTGGGTATCATTTGTTTTTTGGTATAAAATGCATTTTTTGTTGTTTAAAAAAAAAAGAGCTCAACTTTATAGAACGCTACAAAGAACATGATCTATATTCATTGATAAGTGAAATTGCTCTTAAATCGACAAGAAAAATAATTGAGAACAAAATTTCCAAATTTGACAAAGAAGGGATAAACTTAATTTTATATCTCAACTTAATAATATTCTTGAATTTTTTGGTTTACAATGAAATAAAGGAATTTGTATAGCATATGGAAGACCTAGGTTGCCTGAGGAAATAAGAAAATACCAAAAAGAGAAAAAGGAAATTAAAAATAAAGAAAAAAATTACAAAAAGCTTCGAGTGCGGTCGCACATAAGGCCACACATTTCATATGCCTCCTAAATTTGGCCACATGAGATCGTATGAGGCCGTATTGGCTTATTCGCGGACTTAAATTTCTCCTTTGTTGCATATTGTCCTCAGCCTTCTGATTTGTATTATTTTGGCCTTAAATCACCAAAATTTTGTAATTCAAGCCTTGACTTTTCACGTTGGATTTTGCTTGGCGTTTTTGTCCCTTCTTGGTGGAGAATTAACTTATTTTGAATTTTTACAAATTTTTAATTTAGCCATAGATTTTTGGATTCTATCATCCCTTTTCTCATTTTGAGGATTCGTCCTCAAATATAAAGGGGTTTTATGTTGCAATTTCCATGTACTTGTAAAGAAAAAGATTCGGAGAGGGACTTGTTAGTACAATTAATTTTCCTCCTCTATACACCTTCAAACATGCCTTGTAAATTTCCTTCGGTGTCATTGAAGTGAGCAAGATTGTTTTTCCTGCTTTATAGAAGCTACAATTGTTCCTAAACCCATCCAACTTCACGTTTTAGTCAAATTGCCATTGCCGACCTAAAAGAATTTGAATGGATATGAACAACATCACAAAGCACCTGATCTCTATATCTTCCAATAGCAAATCTCACCCAAGCTTGCTTTGCAACCTTTATAGTCTCACAATCATTCCACCTCTTTAACTTGTATGGTTTAGAATATTTGGCCACACTCAACCCCAATTTCTCCACAAGAGCGGTACAAACAATATTAGTACAACTCCCACTATCGATAATGACATCACACTCTATTTTCCACATTACACTTTCTTTGAAACACATTAGTACATTGCCCCAAATTACTTTCTCCTTAACTAGCTCATCATCCACACGGGTAGCAACTAAGGAAATTTGATTCCCGTGTTGCAACACAATTTTCTCTTCATCAGTTTCAATAGACTTCGAACTCTCCTCTTCAACCTTCTCATCCACTGATAATATTTCCCCTCTATATTAAGTATCATCTGATGACTTGGCCACTCCGCAGCCATGAGCCCAAATCTTTAACCTTAAAACTCTTCATGTCATTGAATCTAGACGGTTCACCGAATTTAGCCTTTTGTTTATCCACTATCTCAACTTTCTTCTTTTTTTAGCCTTTCGTTTATCCACTATCTCAACTTTCTTCTTAACTGGCTTGACTTCTTTTGTTGGAACTATGTACCTGTTGCCTATCTTCATTAGCCCTATCTAATTTCCAAGCATAATCGAATCTTGAAGAATGCTTAATAGCCATCTTATATTTTATTTGCTTCTCCGCCCGAATAGCCATATGCAACAACTCCTCAACCTCCACATGGTGTTGCAACTCTACTTTATGAGCAATTTCTCTATTTAAACCACTTATGAAACTTGGCATCATGGCTTTCCTATCTTCATTAAATTAGCCCGGATCAACAAAACCTCCATCTCTTTATAATAGCCTTTAGCACTCTTCGATGCTTGTTGAAGATTTTGCAATCTCTGGTACAACTCGCGATAGTAATGATTAAGAACATATCGTTTCCACATAATAGACCATAATTCATCCCAAGTATCTATGGGCCTCTCCAAATTCCTTCTCCGGCTAGTAACTAGTTGATCCTACCACACCATATCGTAATCGGTGAACTCTGTTATCAATACTTTCACTTTCTTTTCCTCCGAATACCGATGACAATCAAATATTAATTGAATTTTCTTCTCCTACTTTAGGCATTCCTCTGGATCATTCCGACCCCGAAAAGGTGGAATTTTCATCTTAAGAGACCCAAATTTCTATCAACTCCTTTATGCTCACTATCTTGAGTTTCTCTTCTACCACTACCCACATTCACATATCCATTCCCACTACCATTATCACTATTCCTCCAAAACGTTATCCACTACTTCATCCCTAGCTCTCTCTCTACGATGATCCTTGCGGTTTTGGGTTCTATCTTCCC
This sequence comes from Nyctanthes arbor-tristis, assembly GCA_963692815.1. Taxonomy (NCBI): domain Eukaryota; kingdom Viridiplantae; phylum Streptophyta; class Magnoliopsida; order Lamiales; family Oleaceae; genus Nyctanthes; species Nyctanthes arbor-tristis. The sequence continues at coordinate 25,218 of CAVNYN010201650.1, forward strand.
CAAACACCCTAGTTAGATTAGCTATTTGCTCTTGCAGTGCCCCACTAATTGCCACTTACAATTGAGCAACTAATTCGTTCATATCAAACCGAGGGATATTATTTTGCCCAGCAGTGGATTTTCCATCTGAAATATTTAATCCTCCTAAAATTTACCAATCTCAATCACTGTCAAATTCAACCCAAATATCAATTATAAATTAATCCTAAAATTCCAAAAATAATATTCTTCCCTAATCCAATGCCACAAAGGCAATCAAAAAAAAAAAAAGGAAAGCAATTACCCGTCTTGGAGCCTTTTCTTTGATACCAACTGATGTGGACCCGAAAGCGTCACAATCCTGAACCTTCAGGCAAAATGAATCACACCCAAGAAAACCTCGTCAGATATAAATTAGATCGAAATTGTAGAAATTGAACCCTCCGATTTGTGAATCAACAAACTCAATTTTATAATGTGCCACAAAGAACATGATATATATCCTTTGATAAGTGAAATTGCTCTAGAATCCACAAGAAGAATTATTGAGAACAAAATTTCCCAATTTGATAAAGAAGGGATAAACCCTAATTTTATGTCTCAACTTATAATAATATCATTTGTTTTTGTTTACAATGAAATAAAAGGATTTATGCAATATGTACAAGATCTAAGTTGTCTTAGGAAATAAGAAAATATGAAAAAGGAGAAGAGAAAATTAAAAATAAAGTAAAAATTATGAAAAGCTTCCGGTGCGGCTGCATGAGGTCACACGTAAGACCTCACATTTCACACACCTACTAAACATGGCCGCATAAGTTCATACATAAGATCGCACATTTCAGACACCTTCTGAAACTAGCCGCATAAGGTCATATGAAAGTTGAATGTTGGTCACACACTTGGTCTCAGGAGGCCGTATAGGCTTATTCATAAACTGAAATTTCTCTCTTATTGCAGATTAGTCCCTAGACTTTTGATTTACACTATTTTGGCCTTCAACTACCAAAGTTTCATAATTCAAGCCTTGACTTTTCATATTGGATTTTTGCTTAGTGTCTTTATTCCTTCTTGGCGGAGAATTAACTTGAATTTTTACAAATCTTTAATTTAGCCATTGAATTTTAGATTTTATTGTTAATTGTATCACACTTTGTTCAAGAATAATTTTTATAGTTCTGAATTCACCACCCGAGTCAAAGTGTAATGCTTTAACTATATTTTCTTTTTCAAACTTTTGTTTCAACTTGCTTCTTGAATTAGTTGAAAACGTTCTGTACTTGCAATTTATGATTTCTATGGACTTCTTGTGCTTGGGATATGCCGGTTAATGTTGAACCAATTATATGATTTTGATTGAGAACCAACTGGACAAGAAAAGACGGGTGCATTGGATTAAACTCAAGTTACATGATGTATGACAGATTTCTATCATCCAGGATAGGCAATCGTCATTTAATTTTCCATTTTCCTAATTTAAATTTCTTTTTCTGCTTTCTTTAAAACACTTTTTCCATAGGGGATATATAATAATAAAATTACTATTCATTTTGTCTTCATGAGTTACATTACAATTTTCCGGCGGATTCACATTTATTTTGTTTCAAAGCTTTTGCTTGAATTTCTTGCTTTGTCCTTCGTCAGTTGCTCCTTTTTTTGCACAACAATTTGCAGCATCATCACCAAAATGATAATATTCACATTCTATTAATTTGTAATAAATTCATAAACTTACAACTACTTGAACATTTTTTCTTTGGTGGATGAACAAACTCCTACTCATACGTTCTTTTAATGAAACGAGTAATTTAAACGTGCTTTGCCCGTTGTATGACAAAATATAATGTAATACACAAAAGTTAGAACAAGAAAATAATTAGGTTTAGATTCCTATGATTGTTGATAGTATTTAAATAAATCTATGATATTATTACTTCTTCAATAAAAAATTTTATAATCATTTATGATTTCTTAAAGCGTATTGTCTAAACAAATTTCTTATAAAATACTAATTTAAAGGGATAACAATATGGTAGCTTTGTATATAATATTGTTGTTTTTAATCTTGAAATTGAATTAAAATTAAGCACAATAAAAACTAAAGATTAATCTTGAAATTGAATTTAAATAGTACATTAATTGAAACCAAGGAAATAATGTGAGATTATTAGAAGTAAAAATAGAATTTGCAATTAAAAAAAATTCAAAAGCGTGTTACAATTTACCACACCTTTAAATAATAGTTGAAATTGAAATCAACCACAATAAATATACCACACTAAAGATTAATACAATGTTATAGATACAAATTGTTTTAAGAAAAGTTTCACAATATATTAGTTTCTTCATAATAATTGATTAATAAAAGCGTAATAAATATAGTGCAATATTTTTATTGATACCGATGTGCCACGTGGGCAATATGATGGAATAGGTGGCTAGGGCTAATCCGCAATATGGTGGAAAACATGATGAAGAGCTGACGGTTAGTTATTCAGACAAAACCAAGCAAACATTGTACTTAGTATAGTCGAACTGAGTTCATTTTGAACCGATTGTATAAAACTCCCAAAGCACCCTGGATCTCCCATATAAAGATGAGCATTGGGGTGCCATTTAAGGTAGAATATAATTTAGAGAGAAAATTATTGCAAGATGTTTATTTGATTCTGAACACGACTCTTGCTCGGTTGCCCCCGTTCATACTTTCACATTGTACCTTGTTTTGATAATGAATCCTTATCACACCTCATCACCACTTCATTTACATTTTTGCTGACTTGGGTTCCCATCAAAACCCAACGTCAACACTTTTAGTTTCACAATATTTTAATATATTGTGACCTATTACTAGAGTATAATAAATGAAGTGTAATAAAAAAGGGCAAATTGAGAATTAAAAGAAAATAGCAGAAGTAAAGATAGAATCCAAATATTTTATAAGGAATCCACCTGATATATATACATTCATATATATATATATATATATATATATTAGTGATAATAATATCTTTACTTGAAAGTGCATCTTTATTAGAATTTTTTTTTTTTTAAAAGTATTCTTCATCTTTCGAGTTTTATCTTGTTTTCCGGATACCAAATAAAGAAATGAATAATAATAATAATAATAATAATAATAATAATAATAAAATAATAATAATAATAATAATAATAATAATAATAATAATAATAAAAGAAGTTTGACGGGCATGGTATTTCCCTCCAATGGTCTAGTTTTATAAAGATTCTGATTATGTCACTAATGATCATCTGTGAAATTATATTTTTTAATTTTTTTCTTAAATTATCTTTTTCACCGCATCTTCCTTATCTTTTCCTTTTTGATGTGTATACTTATCCCATCCATCTTCTAATTTGTAGTTATGTTTGCGTTGGACTCAAATTTTCTTAATTTCTACTTTTTCTGCCTTATCCTATTATCTTCATCCGATTATGGCTCCAGTCTTCCTATAGAAATTTAGATCCTCTAATACTTCTCTTCCCTTATCTTTGATTGTTGATTTGAATTAATTTTCTTTTTATTTCCTTGTTTCCTTTCATGATTTCTACTTTTAGTGTCTGACGTAAGACTTTTTTCTTAACCTTTTGTGTATCTTTAATTTTTTATTTGAATTAATTTTTTTGAGAACATATATATTAATAATAAGATATGTTTGTTTGGTATGGTTTTTCCCGCCAATGGCCTGGATTCATAAGGATTCTGATGACATCACTAATGATGTCGTCTGTAAAATTATATTTTTAATTTTTTCCTGAATTATCTTATTCACCGCATCTTCCTTATCTTTTCCTTTTTGAAATATATACTGACCAAATTCGTCTTCTAATTTTTGTAGTTATGTTTGTATTGGATTCAAATTTCCTTAATTTCTACTTCTTTGTGCCTTATCCTCGAATCTTCATCTGATTATGGCATCAGTCTTCCTACAGAAATTCAGATCTTGTAATATTTATTTTCCCTTATATCCCATTTCATGATTTCTGCTTTTAGTATATGATGTAAAACGTTTTTCTTAACTCTTTGTGTGTCTTTAATTTTTTATTTGAATAAACTTTTTTTTGAGAATATCTAAATTATTTTTTATGTATTTTCTTAATTAATCCATTTTCCTGATCTATAATAAAAAATCAAGAAAAGGGATTAATTAAGATTGATTTTTAATTTCATGTTTCCAAATTACATATTTAGTTTGGATTACCATTCTACCACTTTTGCCTTGGGAAATTTTTTTTCTTTTTTTTTTTGACATTTTACTTTATTTTATTTTTTACGATATATCTCTCTCTCTCTCACACACACAGATATACTACTCTTGCCAGAAATATTATAATAAACATTTGAAGGTTTTTTTTTAAGCATGCTTTAATAATTCTCAAATTAATTCTTTTTTAAAAAAAATTCTCTAATTTACCTATTTATATATTTTAAATATATGAAAAGCCAAATTTGGCAGACTATGGTTCGATGATTTTTTTTTTTAAGTAAGTATAGTTATATAATACATTGCCACTGTTATTTTTGTAGAAATTAATCCATCATACTTATATTATATTTTGTGGAAACTTAAGAGAAAATTGTTGTTTTCATGGAAATTAATTAATCATACTTATATTATATTTTGTGAAAATTTAACAGAAAATTAATTGCTAATTGTATATTATCTTTTTCTTTAAAGTGTAGTTATTTTAATATTTTATTTATTAATTATAAATAGTTAGAAATACAATCAGAATAAAACTTTCTTCCTTCAATAACCAAAAGAAATTTTTTTAAGTTTAATATTATACTGGGAAAATGATCGGGTCGCCGTTTTTCTTTTCTGACCTAAATTTTTTTAATTTCTAGGGGTGAAAAATTTAGTAATCATAACAAGAAAATTAAAACCTATAATAATTTATTTGTTATTAAATCGTGCCTTCGCTTGTTCAACAGATCCGTAGGTCAATTATTATTGTTTGAATGTTAAAAGATATCGAAACAAAAAAAATCACCAAATAATAATTCTTTGAAAACCAAGGGACTTAGAGATTGTGCCATGAAAGAGATGAACTAGCTATCTTATCTTAAAATGTTGATTTATTAAACCGGGTATCTGGAATGAGTTTTGATCTGCAGACATCAGGTATCTCCAAAATAGAACATGAGTCGATAAAACTAGTGAAGGAAATTGTGCCACGTAAATAGGTGGACATCTGGTGTTTCTCAATCAAAATTGAAGCCCCAAACATGCTTATATATCAGTTATTTATATATTATTATCTCAATGTGGAACTTACCCCTTAACATGCTTAAAATGGTGGCTCATTAGAATTCAACAATTTTAAAATCCAAATACTCATTTTGAGTTGTAATCAAATTGAATTGTTTGTTAATGGGTTTCAGTATCATATTAAAATTTGAACTTTCCCCTTAAAAAGGTAAAATTTTAAGATGAGTCGATTATTTATTTTGTATTATTTTCAATGTGATATGTATCCCCATTACTTGTCGAAAGTCAACCAGATTCACGCGGCAATACTTGCATGGACGTTGGCAGGTAAATTTCAAATGAAAGGAGGCAGCAGCAGGCACCTTGGTTTGACACGTGGGCAGACGAACTCTTCACACGTGTGAACAGTATCGTTGACAATGATTTTAAAAAAGACAACCAAATGAATATGATCAAACCAAGTGGCCGCAGAAGAAGTGGATTTGCAAAGTTAATTATGCGACAGCCACAGCATTATCAGAAAAAAAAAAAAAAATCTAAGGACAAAAGAGAGTTCACGAGGCCTTTCGTGTGTAATTGGTAAACTGGGTTTTAAAAATATTACAACTATTAGATTTTTATGGATTATGTGGTTAATGATGCATGGGGTTATGATTTTGAACCAATTTTATTTATGAAGTTAATGCCATCTATCATTTTTATGTTTGAATATGTGATAAATAATGCCAGACGCAAGTATAACATACACGTGGACACACTATATTAATTTTGTTGTTCAATTATCTCGCTTCCAACCAGTGTGATGTGTCTAAATGCATGAGTTAAATATTTGAAACTCTATCATTTCCTAGTTTGGTATAATAAAAACGAGATGACTTTTTAGTTTAATATTGCAAAAAATTTCAACTATTTTAGTATAAAATTAGTTGCGTTATTTTATTTTAATTTTAATGTTTTAAGAACAGAAGTGACCAAAGATATAGTCTAGAGTAGTAGCCCACATCTCCTTTTGGAGTTTCCAAAATTAATTACAGCCGCCTATTCTCATCCTCCCCATTTTTTTAATTAAAAGGAAAAAATGAAAAAGAAGAGACAAATTATTCACTTTGCACATATTGACAAACTAGGAAACAAATACGATAGCACGAAAATCTAACGCACTCTTTTAAATGTGGAGATTCATGAGTATCTTTTCAATTGTGTCAAGTTTAAGGTTTTGCATATTGATTTCACCAAAAATAAACAAGTAAATAAAAGTAATTTTGCATGTTTGAAAATAGGACTTCATATTACTACAATATCTCCCCATATCATATCCATGATTATTAAAGGAAAACGATGGAATCTCTTTCCATTTCCAAGGCTTAACTAGAAGTCTAAAAAACCTCTGCCGGTAATAGCAGTCTAACTATTAAAGATAGGCCAATAGAAAACTTTGATGAATATGTGGTACATCCGACTAATGATATATATATCTGTATCTTTTCAATATATATACCACATAAGATGTACATCTGATGTGCCTAAATTTTTCTCATCTGACATGGGGACACAATTTATATCCTATGTAGAGAGATATATGTACGCAATGGCGGAGTCAGAAGCTTTTAAAAAACTGGGTCGGAAGAGTGAACCGTATATTACACACGGCTAAATTACCTTAATATATAATTTTTTTAACAAATAAAAAAGGAAA
>CAVNYN010201652.1:0-33627 GCA_963692815.1 Nyctanthes arbor-tristis
AATTACTTGTGATGCAAGCAAATTCAACCCAAATTGAAGTCAAGGAGAGGGTATCAACTTATAAAATATAATATTTATGAATGATTTTTTTTTTTTTTTGGTATATTAAGCTTAATTTAAACTTGGAAGGCTCTGGTGGAAAGTCGAAACTTAGGTGTGCTTAATTGGAGGAGGATTTGATTGTTTATGTTATCTATATGTGCAAGTTTTTAAGTTCTTGCATGTAATGATACCTACTTGCACAAGAATTTTTGGAAAGCACCTCTTCTATAATATATATATATATATATTATAATATAAGATGTATTATGTTGGTATAAGAAGAACCCTTGAATGTTCGAATTTTACTATTAACAAAAAGAATGAATAATTGCGAGAGGTGCAGTTAATATTTAGAGCTTTTCAAAGATCATGTGTTTAACATTAATTGGGACAAATGTAAAGGAAGAGGGCTTATTTTTAGACATCCGTCTTGACAGTGAGAAACCATTTTTCCCATCTTCGTCTTCGTCTTCGTCTTCGTCCACTTAGGTAATTGGATAGATAATAGTTACATACCAGATGATAATTTATAAGAATCACTTGTGATTTGTGTAGAAGTGGAAAGGATTACTGTTAATCAATCTTAGTTTTATTATAATAATAATAATGATACAAAAAAAAAAAACAGAAAACAAAAAACAAGAAAATTTGATTTTGTTGAACTACTTGATGTACCGTAGGAAATGCAAATTGACTTTTGAACCTAGTTGTCAATTTAATGTCTTCAATTTGTAATTAGTAATTTCTGTTAGCAATAAATTATTCGTGATGAAATATTTGCATGTCTAATATTTTCCATACTTGTTGGGTACTGTGATACCCTTTGATGACTAATATTTTCCATATTTGTTGGGTACTGTGATCCCCTTTGATGACAATCCTTTTCTAGCGGTAATAATAAGGGGTTTAAACAAATTAGAACATTTCATGTAAGTTTTATACCACATCATTATTTAGAAAAAAAAATGTATATCGTTCCACTATAGTGTAGAGGATTTATACTACACGCTCCACATGTCAAAAATGTAATAGCCACATACTTTTATATGTTTCTTTCACTATTTCTCTTTCTTAATACCAAGAACAACTAGTTGTCCCAATTGATAATTTCATTAGAGATGCATTTTTCCCTATTCTTTTTATTTTTGTCAACTTATAGGACAATGCACATTGCCTTATTGGAGATGCTAAAGTTAGCTATCTACATAAGCCATGAAAATATGCTTTAAAAGATTATTAAGTGACATATCATTATGTTAAATTTATCCATTAAAAACTAAAGTTGCTTTCTCTTTGTTGTTTTTAGATTGTTTACTGTTTTAAATTTTTTGAAACAATGAAAACTCGTTTCTCTTTTATATTTTCAAAAATGCAATTCAGAAAATAATTTCAAAATTTGTAAAGAAAATTAAAAACTATTTTTTCTTTTTCTTTTTTATGTTTTTTGTGTTAAAAGTTAAAAATTTGAAAAATATGTTTTTAGATTTTAAAATTTACATTAGTTATATTTAAATCTCAACTTTTATTTTTATATTTATTTTAATCCTAATTATTTTTCTTTTTGAAAATAGTTTTCTAAAATGGCAAACAGAACACATTTTTTATTTTTCTAAAATAGCAACCTCAAAATAAAAAAACTCAAAATATATTTTTAAATGAAAACAGAAAACTAGGCATATTCTATTTATATTTTTTGAATTCATTTTGAGTCTTGTCTTTTAAGAGTAAATATTAAGTAAAAGAAGGATTTCATTTTCCTTGTTTTTTAGAATTTTTAAAATTTTAAACTGAAAAACTCAAAAGCACAAAATGACATTTTGTAAATCGTGGACAAAATTTGAAAATGTTCAAAATAAGGAAAATAAAATCTTTCTTTTACTTACTAGTGGGTTGTAAATCGTGGACAAAATTTGAAAATGTTCAAAACAAGGAAAATAAAATTCTTCTTTATAAATTCACCTACTATGATTTGACTGTTGATTTGACAACTACTCAACAATCACTACATATTTCAAACTTCAATTAAATCTCCACCACTCATTTCCACTCATTATAAATCGGGTAATTGGCGCAAAAGAACCCTAACGTTTGAGCTTATTGTGCAAAAGGACCCTATTGATTTCACTTTGGCAAATTAGACCTCAACCTATCACTGTTCATACGGAAAAGGACCCTATCGTTTTTGTCTTGGCAAATTAGACCCTAACCTATCACTATTCATGCTGCAAAGGACCCTCTGTCTCTTTCAGTCGAAACTCTCGTTAACTCGTGTATATTCTTCCACACCTAATAGTTTGACAATGATATTATATCAATTAAAAATTACAATGTGTTTTTTCTACATTTTATAATATCATATCTAATTATTATTGTTATTATTTTTTATTATAATTATCATCTTTTGATATATTAAAACCCAGTGCTGATTTACCATTAGATATTTAGTCGTATTAGAAAATGATATGACGTGTCAAATAGTACATATTTAACACACCACATAAACGTCTGACGGCATATTTGAGGTTCATCTATGTTAATTTTTATAAATCATGGGGTTCAAATATGAAAATAATATGCTACCAGACGTTTATGTGATGTGTTAAATATATACTATTTGATATGTCATATCATCTCCTAATACGACTAGAAATCTAACGGTAAATTAACACTGAGTTTTAATATGTCAAAAGATGATAATGATAATAATAAATAACAACAATAATAATTAGATATGTTATTATAAGAGGCGAAAAAAACATATTGTAATTTTTAAAAGATATAAATATCATTATCAAGCTACTGGATGTGGAAGAATATGCACGAGTTAATGAGAGTTTCGACCGAAAGAGACGGAGGGTCCTTTGCCCCATGAATAGTGATAGGTTAAGGTCTAATTTGCCAAGACAAAAACGATAGAGTCCTTTTTCGCATGAACAGTGATAGGTTGAGGTCTAATTTGCCAAAGTAAAAACAATAGGGCCCTTTTTCCACAATAACCTCAAATGTTAAAGTCCTTTTGCTCCAATTACCCATTATAAATCCCCTTTATAAATTACAAAAATAAAGCGCTTCAAACAAGCTCAGGTAAGACTCAAAATAAATTTAAAAAATATAAATAGAACATACCCTAAAGCACAAAGAAAATGTAGCCTAATACATTGGAGATGTTAAATTTCCATTACGATAAATCAATTGGGCCAGATCCAAATTATAATTCATTAAACCCAAAGTCATACATGAGCTTTCTGGGTAGTTTTCCCCCAAGTCTGGCGACAGCGAGGAACTTGGCATGGGAACCAAAATTAGGCAACGTAGGAACTTCGCTGTGGATGATTAAGAGCAACGCCAAGAAAGAGATTCACAGAGGATTTTCCGGGCTCAAGGTAACGAGGAACCCATGTTCATTTTTCTTGATCTTTTTCCTCCCCATTCATTGTTTATACAAACCCCTTTCTCTGTAACTTTGATTTCTGTCTCAGTAGTCCTAATAATTTTTGGTAAATATTCTGGGTATTTTGAAATAGGTTATTGATTTTGGTTCTTTGTTTGCAAGGTGCCTATTATCCATCTTTCATCCCCTGGCATCGATTCATCTCCAACTTCAATTTTATCCCCCTTTTTTTTCAGAAATTACGTCTTCCTCTACATCATCGACTTCATCAAACTCGTCTGATGAAGATCAACATTTAATTTCCGGTCGCCATCGGAAGAGGGTTCAAACGATTGTGACAATAATTCCACCGGTGGTAATGGTTTTGCAACAACCAAATGATAAGCGGCGAGAGGTCACCGGTAAATATGGAGAGACTATTTTGCTGATAATTGTACTTATCCTGATGACTATTTTTGTAGACGGTATCCGATGCGAAAAGAGTTGGTTCCTTCACATTTTAAATGATATTGAATCTGAAGACAACTATTTTTTACAAAATAAAAGAAAAAAAAAATGATTGCCATAATTGTTGAACCAACTATTTTGGACTGAAATTATTTTTCCTCCCGTTGAAGAACACAGATTTTGGAATGGAGGAGGATAAAGTTTGGAATGACCGTCAGTTTCCTGTAGTTTGTTTAATTCCAAGAAGCAGTTGAAAATAAATTAAATTAAAAAAAATGCCACATCAACTGTTAAAATTGTTGCTAAACTTAACAATTTTAAGTTGGTGTTAAAAAAATTATTTTTTAGCAACTAAGTTAACAACTCCAATGTAACTATATTTTTACATACCGTTAACAATTGAGTTAATCCATCCATTGTGAATGCCCTTAGATAGATGAATTTGAGTGGAAAATTGAATTTAAGTGGAAAATTCTCATTTCTTTGACAAGCGTAAAAATTCTCGTAAATGGATCTAGTGTATCTTAGTGCAATGACATGCCTAGAATTGATCACTCGTCAGACATTTAGTGGGATAATCTCACTAGATGTATACGTGACGGGTAATAATCGGATAATCCACGTGTGAGTTGTTTCCTGTCGATTGTCCCACACATGAATTGTCAAATTATCACTCACCAACTGTGTCTCTGGCGAGATAATCTCGACAGACGTTTGACGGGTGATCAAAATTGCTCTTTTTTCCTTCAAATGTGCTTGTTTGAACATTTTTAACACATCTATTTATAATTTCACCTATTACTGATTTGACAAATATTCATTTAGAACCACAAATTTCAAATTTCTATTAAATCTATTCATCAACTTATAATTTCTCTTTATAAGTCACAAGAATAAAGAGAATCAAACAATGAAAGATAATCTTCCATGAGTTACACCATTTTATGAAAAGATGAGTTACACTATTAATTAATAAAAGATTATGGATCAAATTGTAAAGAAAAGATAGATGGACTCAAAAAATGGGATTAATCAAAGAAAGATAAACAAATGTGTGCAAATATGCAATCTTAAAAAATTGAATGCGACTTTCCCACCTCCCAAGGCCCTAAATAAAAATGGTGATATATTGCCAGTTGGCCCCCATAAATAGGCCACTCGACCGTTAAAAAAAGAAATCCCTTCGTTTAAAATATTACAAAACACTCCCAATTATGCACATTCGAAAGTGTAGAACGGCACCATGGTTAATCTGAGAAGTGGAGCTCACCTTGAAACCCTAGAAACCCTGCAAAATGTTAATGCCAAAGAGAATGGGAATGGCTCGAACCAGAAGGTTTCAGAGTATGAGCTGTCTAGAGAACAAAGGATTAAAGAGAATTTTGAAAGAATGCAAAAGCTTGGGATTTTTGATCTTTCTCTAAAAGTAAAGTCCCTTAAGCCCACTCCCAAATTCACCAGACAAAGGATAACTCCTCAGACTCAGAGCCCTCCTCCTTTGCCTCCTTCCTGCCCCGTCCGCCGCTCCTCCAGGTACTCTGTCTTCACAATGCCAGTAGTTTCAGCTGCCATTTAATGGGTTCTTTGTTTTCCCTTCTAATTGGTTTTAGATATTGCTTTTCGCGAGCGCTTCATGAACCATGGCTTCCTTTCTTTTCCATCTGTGTATTATTTATGGGTTTTAAGTTGTAAAAATGAATAGCTTCTGTGATTTCATTGAATATTTATCCCTGTCAGTAATCTATTTGCGATCCTTTCTCTTAATTCTACTTTTTTTTATCTAAATTTGCTGTTCATTATCACATTTTCCTTCTTTTTAAGATCTCCCATTTTAGCTTATTTGAAGAGAACGAAATCTAGAAAGATTCAAGACTCCTTAAGTCTGTTTTAAAAATCAAAATAGCTTCTTTTTGACTAAAAAATAAGAATGCTTTAACATGTGCATCCAGTATTGGTCTAGTTCAGGGTGCAAACTCTCTAAGTTACTTTCTCCTCCTCTTGCCGTCTGTACGTGTGTAATGCATAAGTTGAACTTCAGAAAAGAACCAGACATATTGTCAAAGTTATACATGAATGTCTCCCAATTACTGTTATACTCCCTCTGTTCCCAATTATATCAGCCACTTTTCCTTTTCCAACTGTCCCTTATATAAAAATATCTCTCATTAAATAAGGGTAAATTAGAAACACGAGTAATCTTTGTGAAAACTAAATCGAGCCTATATATATGAAGACGGAGGGAGTACTAATCATACTAAATAAGACTATTTTGGTAAATGAACAAATAAAAACTCCTCTAATTAGAAACAAGCCTATGTATTTGCAACAACCAAAAATAGTAAGCCTATATACTTGGGCCGGAGGGAGTATATGAATATAAAGGAACTAAAGGAAGTGGGAAATGAATGTTGGAGAAACTTTCCATCATTGTAAATAGGAACAGTATACAATGAAATGCAGAAACAAAGATAACTTTTTGAAAGGAAGTTTTGTAAGAAGGGTAGATGAATTTTCACATATATAATTCAATCCTCAGAAAAGTTTCTGAAGTAAGATTCAGTGCTATTAGTATTTAGGCCCATTAACACATGTTTTTTGTTGCTTGGCTTCCAATGAGTTTCACTACTAATAATTGCTCTTCCTTCCATTTTTCCTTAAGTAATGATTTTTTTTTTTTTATACTGTTATTTGGTGGAAAATTAGGCTGCAGAATGCAACACCAGTTAGCTACTCTGAAGTGCATTTAGCAAAGAAGGAAAATCCTCAGGAACTTGAGGATCATTTGCTTAGAGAAGAGGGTTCAAAGCCTGAAGTTTATACTGAGGAACATGAGAAGTTGCTGGGTAACACTGAGAGGATTTGGACTCTTTTTGTGGATGGATTTGGAAATGATGGGAAGCGAATTTATGATCCGGTTAAGGGGAAGACTTGTCATCAATGCAGGTAGGAAATTAGTACAGTTAGTCATTAGTTACTACTTTCTTGTAATGCTTGGTTCTTATTTGTAATATTTGGGTTTTTACCACATGTAGAGGTGTTGAAATGCGTCGACCTACCCATGCCAAGATGGCTCACAGTGGCTAGGTCCTGATAGGGATTGTGATTAAATCTGGTTGCCCCTACAGATTTATTCTGTTGTACGGGCCTGTGTAAGCCATGATATGGAGCCTGGAAAACCTTTCATTAAAAACAAAAAAGCAAAGAGTTTTTCATTTCAGGACTCCTTAAAAAGAAAATAATCAAAGACTCTCAGCTTTAATTATTAAGTCATTTGATTGATTTAAACTTTGGAGATTGTTCTTGGCTACTTGCTAGGAAGATTTTATTAAGAGTATGTGTTGAGTTGAATCTTTCCATTTTCATTATCAATTGAAGGGGCATTCCTTGTTAGCTCAGAAGCTTGAATGTGCTTGGTTTATTTATGAATGTGTGGCATTATGTTTTTCTTGGTCTTCCATTTTTAAAATGTCAAAGCTATGTGTTATATGATTGTTAATGTTCATGGGGTCAAATTATCTCTATACATCCCATCTCTGGCTTGATAAAGTGTACTTGAATTATTTCTTCGTATTTAATCAGCAGGTATGCTTTTCTGCAGGCAGAAAACACTTGGTCATCGTACACACTGCAGCCAATGCAACATGGTTCAAGGACAATTTTGTGGAGATTGTTTATACATGAGGTATAACATTGAAAAACCAAACTCTTAGGGCATTAAATATATTGCTACCTTGTTTTGCTTCTTGTTCTTATGATCAGGAACCCACATGTTTTTTGTTGTAACTTGTAAATTGTCCTTGCTATGTGGAAAATGTACAGTTCCTTTTTCCTGTCCTTTTCCTTATTCCCTTGCCTGCAGCTAACTGGAGTGTTCTTTTCCTTACAGTGGCAAATTATGAATTAACTTGTCATTTTTTTACAGGTATGGGGAGCATGTTCTTGAAGCAAACGAGAATCCAAACTGGATTTGCCCAGTTTGTCGAGGAATCTGCAACTGCAGTCTGTGCCGCCAAGCAAAAGGGTGGCCTCCTACTGGACCCCTTTACAGAAAGGTAAAATCCAGCTACTATTTATCTGATTTTTCCATACCTCAATTTTGCAAACGGCAATGAAAAGCTAAACAGAAATTTACTTGTTTCTTTAGATTTTAAGACTTGGTTATAAGTCTGTGGCGCATTATCTTATTCAAATCCGACGCTCAAACACACAGTTGGACGAGAATTTGGGTACTAAGGTTCCAGTTTCCGCTAAGAGGTCTCTCCCCTTTTCAGATACTGAAGCTACAGCGGCAGCGGATGATCTTTCTAAGATTGCTTGTGGTCAAGAGACTGATTCTCCAGCTGAAGAAAATAAAACAGACAATAACCAGAATGATGAAGAAGTGGCTGAGACACGGTCCATCATCAAACATGGGGATGCTAATGTGCCACCAGTTGATGTGAAACTGAAAATTCCAGAAGTACCGACCAATTCTCCCGTGCCTAAGCACAACAGTGCCAACAAAGGCGCATCAGTATCTCAACATGAAAACCTGAAGAAAGAGGTTATCTGCATGAAGGACGACAAGATTTTTCCAAAATCAGCAAGTGATTCTCTCATTTCTGAGTCCAACAATATCAGTATAGGTGTATCCGCACCTGAACCTGAAAATCTCAAGGAAGAGAGCATCATCTGCACACTGGAGAAGAAGAATTCTCTTGCAATGGGAACGGGTCTAAAATCCCACAAGAAACGTGTTTGCACTGCTGAACAAACATCTGACAAGGACAGTATTGCTGCAAGGTTGAAGCAGAGGCGCGGGATAAAAAATGCAAATGAGGAACTGGATTGAACCAAGGTCAATTGTGGTCACCTCCTGGAGGAAAACAAAAAAGTACCCTGTGTAACAAAAGCAGATGACTCCATGAGACTGAAAATGCAACAGGTGCATAAAATTTTGAGAAGCTCGGCTTGTTTTTGTCATACGGTATCTAACTGGCTTTTGATTGGCTGCTAAAAGCTAGTAGATTTTTGTCACAAGGGGCACCACCGGTGTAATATATGGACATCGAGCAAGCTAAACTTTATTTTGTTAATGCAAGCAAGTACATTGTGCGTGTTTCGCACGTGAATGCAAGTTTTATGTATTGGGTTACCTTAAGACGTTGGGTAATTTGTATTCCCACCACGGATGTTCATTCTTATATCATGTTATAAATACACCACGATTAAATGATATTTTTTGTAATTGCACCACTATCAATTTACGTATATTGCCCATAAAATTAATTATTCATAATCAATATGAAATTAGGTAAAATATATATATATATATCTATATATATGTTTTAAGATATTTTGTAACTACATAATCTTTTCCTTTACGCATTATTTCTAACTCCAAAAATATATAAATTAGATCTTAAATCGAAGAACTTGACGCAAGTATTAATACAAGTTAATTTACGTTATCAAACTATATACATGTCCATATACAAACTTAAATAATTATATCTCAAACTTAATTTAATGGAATCGTAAGTCATCTATAACTTCCGAAATTAAATATACTTGATTTACCTTTAATTAAAATTAAAACTAATTAACTAATGTTCCAACATTTCCAATTAGTCAATTAAATTTTTACAAATTTTCAAAAAACTTCTAATTGCAATCAACTCAGTCCACAAAAACTGTCATTTCACTTTAAAATTTTAAAATAAATTGGAACAAAAATTTATTTTTTATTTCAATCCACATTTTCTTAATATTATAAATTGAATCAAAATTTGCTCATTTATTTTTTATTTCAGTCACGTGTTCTTAATATTATAAATAAATTTAATTAACCATGATATACACACACACACAAATCCTTATAACAAATTTGTTAGTAATTTTAAAATTATTATTAGCTTTTCATACGGAAAATTATATAGTCGGCGATATGGGTTCTTCAATTTTCTTAGGTTACAACAATTTACGACATTTATCAATATATTAAAATAAAACTTGAAAAGGGGGGAAAAGACAAACGAACTATTCATTATTGTTTTATTAATCTATAAATTTGCTTACAAAAAAATATTAAAATAAAAAAAATTGAAATCATTAGTCATGAACATATTAAATTTGAACTGTTTAAAAAAGAAAAATTTTAAAAGTTAGAGTTATGGAGTCCTAATTGGAAATTAAAATTGTACTAATATTTAAAAAAGAAATTAAAAATGTTATTAAAAAGAAAACATTAAGATACCTGTGATTGTGGTCTGAGAAGCCAAAAAAATACCTTTTTCAAAAACGAAAAAAGCTTTAAAAAAGGTCATTGAGTAATTTCATTTAAGAATATTTAAGAAATAAGAAATTGTGGTGTGATAATAAATTATTGTGGTGAGAATATAATTTTCTTAAAATATTTCCTTAGTGTCAGGTTAAAAAAATACATATAGATATATAACACACACACTATGAGCCCAGGCTAGAGCCCAATGTTTTGAGTTTGGCCCAATTTTATGATGGGCCCTTAAAGATTTCATTATTTTGATACACCATCAGAAACAATAGTGGGATTTTATTTTTTCTTTATTTATTTATTTTTTTTTGAGACTGTGGAAAATGGTGTTCAAATTTAAACTTCATTAAAGTAAGATATTAGTGCTTTAAAGCACATTTATTTACTTACGTAATCACCATTTGTTAGTGCCGTTTAGGTTCCGTAAGATTGCAAGATTGCAATGTTGAAAATCGAGTGGAGATAAATAACTTATCTCTTTCTAATATTTTAAGTTTTAGTGGGGATAATACTAATATATTATGTAGGTATAAATCAAGTTGAGATGTATTTGAATTCGTTTTGTATATATTAAAGAAAAAGGTAAAAATCAATAATCATCTAAATAAATTATATCTATACGTAAAGTAACATATATATTAGAATATGTTCTCCCTCCCTCCTTTTATTTTTTATTATTTTTATTATTTTTTATTTTGTTGAAAATTTTATTTGGATGGAATTGTTAGAAATTTAATAAGAATGTGCTGTTTACATGTAATCCAGTATTTGACCAATTTATAGTTGATGTTAATCCTAAAGAACTATTTATTGAAAAGGAAAAGCACCATTGTGTCACTATGAAAGAAGCTATATCATTAATGAAAAGGACATAGCCAAGTTTCGTCTTCCCATGAAAAAATATCATTATCATTATTATCGGTTGAAGGGCATGTTATTATATTATTAAATTAAACATTAATTTGGAATAGAATAAACTTAGAGTATGTTTGATTAGATTTATAAAGTCAAATTATAAAGAGAAATTATAGTGAGTAAAAATGAGTGGTGAAGATTTAATTGAAGTTTGAAATGTGTGGTGATTGTTAAATAATTGTCAAATCAATAATCAAATCATAGTAAGTGAAATTATAATATGAAAAAATAAATTCCAAACAAGTCCTTAATTATTGTAACATCATATATAAAATGGAACAATCCAACTTATGTATTTGCCCATTAAATAAAGATTTTTTAAAACAATAAAAAAGGATAATGTTTAAGATATATTGTTAAATTGTGACTTGTGTTTTAAAAAACTCACATAAGTCTCACTAAATTTTAGACACCACCAACAGGTGATCATACGTTGGATAGGGTTGCAAGTCAAGTGCGACTACTATAGCTACTATTGTAGTGGACTAATCTCCTCTACTTCTGGATAGATATAATGTTCTTAATTGATGTGACAATGCCATATCATCGTCACATTAGATTGGGTGAAGCATCATTTTCAAATTGAGAAAGTTTAAGTGACAGTGTCACGTCATCATTCAAGCTGATATAACACTGTCATATTAACTTGAGACATTTATTAACTCTTGTCACTGAGATGGAGATCATTTCTATTGTATTACAAAACTTAAAAGGTATTATACATCACGCATACGATATTTTACCACTTAAAATAGGATTTTTGCTATGATAATTGAAATTAGCAATATGGACCCTGAATTCTAACCGTCTTGCTAAATTCGCCACGTATGTAAAACTGTAAAATAAGTCAATTTTCTAAGGGTTAATGGAGTAATTCTTTTAGTGGGAAAATGTAGTAAATGGCTAACAAAAATGGACTGTATTCCACAAGACGTTACAGGGACCAATGCAAAAAGACGAAAGCATTGGAAAAGTTTGAGTTGGCATTAATTATGTCTGGCATTGTGTAATGGTCCAAATTTTGTACAAATGTATAGTTATGGTTTTTCTTTACGTTAGTTGAGAACAGTATATATCTCTTTCATTTTCTTATATTTCATTTTTATTCTATTCTTTCGTATCATTCACATAGGAAGCATGGATACAACAATTTCCAATTAAGAGGTCCCGTCCAAATGTCGGAGGGCTACAACCTGACCAAATACCATGCAAACAAGGGTATTCAGAATGGATACTCACGTGAAATATGTATACCAAGTTTTAGAGAGCCAACTCTTGCAAAAATGAAAAACTAGTACACTTGCAAGATTATACCCCGCTTAGCATTCTAAAATTATTTCAAAATAGAAATTAATTAAATCATTTACATTTACATATCAATTAGGTTTATATTGACTGATTCCACACTCATCAGAAATAGAAGGCTAACAGGGCTTATATTGAAATATCAAAGTTCCAAAAGTTTGTGTGAATGGAAGCTTGTGACCAATTTGTTCTTCATAATTGCTCTTCTACTAAGAGCATTCCCAATTTTAGAAAAAAAGCCAAACTGAAAAAATGAGAGGGAAAAAATTAGATTGATTTTTACCTAATTCCCCCTCACAGATGGGTTTGGAGAAATTTTCTCCTAACTATAAACGAAGTCAAAAACATGTGATGAACAAAAAAAAAATTAAAGTCAACAATCAATTGGGTCTATCTCAAAAAAAGTTAAAATTGTAGTCAATTTGACCTTTTTCTTTTCTTTTTCATCTTTTGTGGTGACAGGTTTGGGTCCTTTGCCATTGTCCACCTATCCATCAGGGAATCCAAAGGGCACAATTTGAGAAATTAATCAGAAATGAATCAAAGATAATCATCCATTATTTTTTTCTTGTTCCTTCTACAAATCTTTTTCTATTGTTGTGTTTATCAAACTTTGCAATCCATTTTTACTATAAAAATCAGTAATCTACTTACCGTTAATCTTTTTAAAAAAAAACTGAATTATTTTAATATACATATATTTATTTATGTTAGCGAGTTAAATAAACTGAATAATAATTTAATAATTTACTTATATATTTCATTAAGAAAAGAAAGTCTAATGAATCTTGTTAGAGGGTTGACCAAATATGAATAAAGAAATTGGATAAACACAAACGAACAATCAAGCACTCAACTTGGCTTAATATACAACATTATTTTTTGATACTGGTTCATAAAACACTAAATAATCAGAGTCTTCATCTTGCCCCAAGCCAATTTACACAAATACCTAACCACTGTATTTGGTCTTAAATCTAGAAAGGTATCAAATTTTTTAGTAAGTTGAAAGATGTACCAAATCGTCGTAAACGTGATCCACATTAGTTGAACATTATAAAATTGACAAAATTATCACAAGTACAACAAGACGATAAATACTTAAAGATTTTTTTCATGTTGTGATACTATACAAAGAAATATCACTCAAGAATAAAAATTTCATCTACTAGATGGAAATGGTAACAAAAAAGAACAAGGTAAAACAAGAATCAGTCACATTTGTGTTCCGTTATAAGATTAATTTGAGACATTCAAATTATGCAATTATGACGGGGTGAAAATTTTATAAAATTAGGGGTTGGCCTTCTTACGATACCAATCGCTTAATGTGAGACAACAGAAAATCAACATATGTTTCACTCTTACTGCCACATGTTGCCTCCTCATCTGCTCCTACCATACCATTGTGGTAGATATTATTTGAAACTTTTTGTTATTACTAGATTCTTTGTTTGAATCACTATTTCAACTTCTGAATTAAAGATAAGAATGCTTTTCTTTTGTTGCTTTCTCACGCTCAGACTTGTTGAACATAAGTATTTTCATTGAAGATGTTTTCCTCCATTTGATGTCATTAACATGCATCTTCTACAACTTATATTAGATAGTATCAATGAAGAAGACATGTTAAATGCATTTGTTAAAATTATGTGGCAAGCCCCTATTGAACACATTGGGTAACGCTCAATGTGTTCAATTAGGACTTGCTACATAATCTATTGGACACTGTAAATATCGTCTAATTGACACTATAAAATATATGGTGAGAAAATACAATTACTAACCAGAAATTCGATAAATTTTTCCCAGAGAAACAAGGAGTAGATGGACTCTATGGGGGGGGGGGATTATTTGACAGAAACCAGCTTTTTAGTTTTTACAGGCCAACTGATTATTTGACTTTGAGCGTCGCAGTAAGAAGGAAAAGAGTCTTGGGGGTAATGGTAGGACCCGCCATGCAAAATAAAGTTTTGTTAAACCAAGTATCCGATAAATCTGATTCAAGATTTGATTAATAATAATACAAGGAATCACTTATTGGGGTGTGGAAGTCAATGTCATCTGCTTACCGTTTGTTTAAGGCGTAAAGGTAGGTTGGGTTGTGCCATACAAAACCACAGCCAGATAGAAGAGTCAATGCCAGCGAGAAGAGAGAGTGAGAGAGAGAAACAGAGAGATATTGGGGTAGAGAGAGAACGGTGGGGTAATGGTAATCAATAGGGGGTATGTTTTTGGATACACAACTGAAGTAAATGTGCATTTGTTGTGGAGGGTTTGCCTTTAATTTGCTTGCAGAAAAGCCACAGAGAGAGAAAGAAAGAGACTTCACACGAGAAACTGGGGAAAATATAGAGACTCATAGCACTCTGGGAGGTCTTTCTTTTCATCTACGGAGCCAAGAACTGTGAGCCATTTACCAGCCCCCTCAACTATTTTCTTTCAGCAGTCTATCCGGGATTCGCTTTTGGTGTCTTCTCTTTGCTGTTCCTTGGGGATCTGGTATTTTTGTGTTTGGCCTTTTCTTGATTCTCTTATTCTTCATCTCTATTGGGTTGTCCACAAAATTGATGTTCAGGTTTGAATCTGTGGAATCTTGGCTTTTGAATCTCCTGTGGGTTTTCTTCTTTTGCCATCAAAGAAAAATTCACTGAACCCTAAAATCTTTTGATATATATATATATATTAATCCATTTTATCTTATATATTACTGAGTTCGTGGTATCAACGCTTGTCTTCATCTGAAGCAAATCCTCAAGAAAGGTCGAATCTTGAATTTTCTTGATCTGGTCCAGTATTCATATTATTTAAACATAATTACGGCTTTTTTTCAGCCCAAAATTCTGGTCTTTGCATTTGAATGTTTGCATAAAGCAAATGCTCTGGGCCTTTCCCTCCTTAAGATAGGGGAGTTTTGATTTTTGAAAGCAAAGGTTAATGCCGGTGGAAGCTTTTAACTTTGATTCCTTTTGCTTTTCAGAATTAGGGTTTGAAACAGAGTCAGCTTTTTCTGGGATTTGCCATTAGATGGGCTAAACCACCCCTTTCTTTGTTTCCCTTTGAGTGCGTTCTTTCTGAAAATACGTCGCAGACTGTTATTAGACAAAAAGCTTTCATGCATCTCTCACTATGGAAGCCAATATCTCATTGTGCTGCTCTAATTTTGGACAAAAAGAGCAGAAGAAAAGATGGGTCTAACCATTCAACAGAAGATATCAAGAAGAACCCATCAATTCTAAGGAAATTGCAAGAACACAAGCTCAGGGAGGCTCTTGAGGAGGCATCTGAAGATGGGTCCCTTGTTAAGTCTCAAGACATGGACTCTGAATTCATGGCTAATGAAGATGAGGGCCTGGGCAGATCGCGATCACTTGCCCGGTTAAATGCACAGAAAGAATTCCTCAGAGCCACTGCTCTTGCCGCAGAGCGCACATTTAACTCTGCAGAATCCATTCTGCAGCTGCACGAAGCCTTCTCCAAGTTCCTCACGATGTATCCCAAGTATCAATCCTCTGAAAAAATTGATCAGCTGCGGTTGGATGAGTATTCGCACCTCATGGGTGCCGGTTCAAAGGTATGTCTTGATTACTGTGGATTTGGACTGTTTTCGTTGTTGCAGACTGTTCATTATTGGGAATCATCTACTTTTAGTTTGTCTGAGATTACTGCAAATTTGAGCAATCATGCTTTGTATGGTGGTGCTGAGAAAGGGACCTTGGAACATGATATAAAGACCAGAATAATGGATTATTTGAACATCCCTGAGAATGAATATGGCCTTGTTTTTACGGTGAGCCGTGGCTCGGCCTTTAAATTGCTAGCTGAATCATACCCTTTACACAAACAAAAGGTTATTGACTATGTTTGATCATGAGAGCCAGTCAGTAAATTGGATGGCTCAAAGCGCTAGAGAGAAAGGTGCTAAGGTTCAGAGTGCATGGTTCAAATGGCCTACTCTTAAACTCTGTTCCAC
This sequence comes from Nyctanthes arbor-tristis, assembly GCA_963692815.1. Lineage (NCBI taxonomy): Eukaryota > Viridiplantae > Streptophyta > Magnoliopsida > Lamiales > Oleaceae > Nyctanthes > Nyctanthes arbor-tristis. The sequence goes on from CAVNYN010201652.1 coordinate 16,345, forward strand.
TGATCTAAGGAAGCAAATCTCGAACAAGAAAAGGAGGAAAAAAGATTCAGCAGTTGGCCTTTTTGTGTTTCCAGTCCAATCTAGAGTTACTGGTGCAAAGTACTCATATCAGTGGATGGCCCTGGCTCAACAGAACAATTGGCATGTCTTGCTTGATGCTGGAGCATTGGGCCCAAAAGACATGGATTCCCTTGGTTTATCTTTATTTCGACCAGATTTTATCATCACATCATTTTATAGGGTGTTTGGCTATGACCCCACTGGATTTGGATGTCTTCTAATCAAGAAATCTGTAATGGCAAGCTTACAAAACCAATCTGGGCATGCAGGGTCTGGTATAGTGAAAATCACTCCGGTCTTTCCGATCTGTACTTGAGTGATTCAATGGACAATTTCCCAGGATTTGGTGAAGAGGAAGAAGTCGCTGGAAATGGAGAAGTTAACTCTGAAACGCGCCCACAATCTCAATTGCCTGCATTTTCTGGTGCATTCACTTCTGCACAGGTGAGGGATGTATTTGAGAGTGAGATGGACCACGATAACAGTTCCGATAGGGATGGTGCAAGCACCATATTTGAAGAAAACGAGAGTATTTCTATTGGGGAGGTAATTAAAAGCCCGGTGTTCAGTGAAGATGAATCATCAGATAACTCGCTATGGATTGACTTGGGTCAGAGTCCTCTGGGATCGGAGAATGCTGGTCATTCAAGCAAACACAAGGTGACCTCTTCTTCGCCACCAGTCTGGTTCTCTGGCCGGAAAAATAATAAGAGGACTTCTCCAAAAGCATCTATGATATCAAGCAGCCCAATGTACGACAAGGAATTGAACCCCGGGCATCTTGAAGATGGGCATGTATTATCATTTGATGCTGCTGTTCGATCAGTATCTCAAGATCTGGATCAGTTCAAGGAGATCCCTGAAGAGGAACAATTTACTGAAAGTCTCGCTGAAGACAGGACTCCAAATAATCAACCCTTTCAGGAAATTGAAGAAGAAACCGAAATGAACAAGAGTTCTACTGTCAGTAGATCAGGCAATAACAACTTGAATCATCAAAGTATTCAGAATGGGTCAGCTTCTGAGATATGCTCCGAGGCAAAGGAAAGTGCAATTAGAAGAGAGACAGAAGGTGAGTTTAGACTACTAGAAAGGAGAGAAAGAAATAGAATCACTGGAGGCAGGTTCTTTGGAATAGAAGAGAGTGAGCAGCTGGGAAGCAGAGGAAGAAGAGTGTCCTTTAGTACAGAGGACAACCGCAAAGCTCGTCTGAGCCAAACTGTTGAAACAGGAGAATTATCAGTGGCTAGCCTAGATGATGAAGACTACATTAGCAATGGAGAATATGGCGATGGGCAAGACTCAGACAGGAATGAACCTGAGATTATTTGTAGGCATCTTGATCACATCAACACATTAGGTCTCAATAAGACCACCTCCCGACTGAGGTTCCTCATCAATTGGCTTGTGACCTCTTTGCTGCAATTAAGATTGCCTGGTTCTAATGGAAAGGATAGTTCGCCACTTGTTCATATTTATGGGCCAAAGATTAAATATGAAAGAGGAGCTGCAGTTGCATTCAATGTGAGGGACAGGAACCGGGGTTTGATTAGTCCGGAAATTGTTCAGAAGCTGGCGGAGTCGCATGGTATCTCCATTGGTGTTGGAATCTTGAGTCACATACGCATCCTCGATAGTTCTAAACAGCAAAGAGCACCCTTGAGACTTGATGATACTACCCTTTGCAAGCCAATGGAAAATGGCAGACGTGACGGTAAAAGTGAATTCATCAGAGTTGAGGTTGTTACCGCTTCTCTTAGCTTTTTGACTAACTTCGAGGATGTGTATAAGTTGTGGGCGTTTGTGGCCAAATTTCTTGACCCTGCCTTCGTCAAAGAGGGTGTCCTTCCACCTGCCGTACAAGAGATAGAATAACAAGGTGTGGAGCTGGTACTATTTCTTTTGTCCACCAACCCAATTGCACAAAGCAGATGGTGCAGATATGATTGCTGATCAAAGGGCATTGCAAAACTGGATCATGCATGGAGGAGAAGTTTTGGTTGGATTCTTTTAGCACCTTGCTGCTTTGCTGCAAGTGGGTGAATTTGTTCATTCTTGTTTTTAATTGCTTGGTTTTCTCCTTTTACCTTCTTTGGGTCTTGTAGAATTTGTTTTGAAAAATTTGTATCATTTCAGATAGTAAATTATGAACTAGGACTGATACAAATGCACAGAATGTCTCCATATCCACCTTGAGTTCTTGGTGAAAGTGCTTTCTGCTGTATAAAAGATGTATTTTACTTGTTTCGAGCTATTATATGCTTGGTCTTGTTCATTTTTCTCGAGTTCCTGTTGGAAAGAATAGTAACATGGTCAATCAAAAGATGATTAATGTTTGTGCCATCTCTCCAATTGATTCTTTTTGTTCACATTCAAAGTAGTTACATGCCGGAGAATCTGGGATGAGTCTGACATTATAAGCTCTCTGGTTCTCGGAGTTAAAGCTGGTTAAGAGAATAATAACTTGAGGAAATATCTTTTTTTCCAAATTGTACTCAAATGATTCTCCTTTTGGCTCTCTGATTTTCCAGTAACTGTTGCAATCAGATCTTTCAATTCATTTCATCATGGGTAAACCATTGTTGCTTTATCATCACAAATTTTTATGCCTTTCCCCCATTTTCAAAGTGGGCTACTGGGCTTGGCGAACCAATAATGCAAACACGTGAAAAAATATATATAAGAAAGTAATAATTTTCTCTTATCTTTGTTGGCCATAATACTACGTTAGTTCACCATGCATTTTACCTGGTAGGTACCCCCACCACATGCATTATTAAAAAGGATTGAAAATATCAGTCCCTTTTTGACTTACAAGTAATTATAATATATGTTATTGGGTCACACCCAATAATTAAAAGTGTTGTTAGCCAATGGAGAAGGAAAATAAAAGTAAAAATCAGTGGGATTCAACAATTATCTAAAGTAGGATAACAAAAAAGAAATGAACTTTAAAGCAGCTGCATATAAAGTTGGATGGATACAGCCAACAGGTGGCAGTGGCAACAAAACAGAGAGACTTATCGTCCCTTTAATTAATTATTAATTAATTAAATAAAACCAGTAAAGTAATGGTTTATAAAGCATTTCACCAAATATCTCACGGTAAACTCTCATCACTATTATTGTCTACTTGCCTCTACGTACAAGTTTTTGTCGCTGTCTTTCGTCAATTAAACATCGGGCAGCCAACATTTGCTCTTCTCCAAACCTTTGACATCCAATTTGTCACAGTAACCAGAAATAACAAAAGTTATTAGGCTCGATTGGGCCAGTGGGATGAAGTGGTAACGAAACCCAATGCCACTAAATTGAGTTGAGTAGACCGTTCGGCATTCATGTGGGTTTTCAGCACAGCAGTTCGGGGAAAAGATCTTCAGAATAAAGTAGTAATCAATTGCCCCTCCCCCTAACTACTGGTACTGGTGATATCATTTTTTCCCTTCTGGTTCTTTGGAGAAACAATGGCCAGGAAATCAAAACCTTCATTTTTCAAGGTCTTGATCGCTTCCAACTTCGCTTCCCGACTGGTAATCTCTGTCTACCTCTCTTCTTGCATGTGCTTATTTTGTGATTTTTGGCGGGATTTTAGGCTGTGGGTTGAAGGATTGCGTGTACTGAGCTCTCTTTCCGCTATAAACGAACTAATGCACGTTGAATTTCCTGTGTGTGTAGCGATTGCCGCCATTGTTTGTGCGGAATCATGGCGAAATTTTGCCTGAAAATATCACTCTGAAAGCCAAGAACGGAGAATCATGGGTTGTGAAGATAGAAGAAGATGAGGGCCACCATTACTTCACCCAAGGATGGGCCGAATTTGTTGAAGATCTTGAACTAGAAATGGGAACATTTCTTGTTTTCCGGTTAATGGGAACTTCGACTCTTAAGGTCTCGGTATATGGAATAACTGGGTGTCTAATGGAAGCTCCAGATGGTAAAAGACAAACCCGGGAGTCTGATCCTGAAAATGTGCCGCTCAGACGCTCTCCCCGCAGTTTGTTTTCCTTCATTATTACTTCTGAACATTCTTTTTGTTGATCTTATAGTGAGCATATTTTTATAGTGAGCATATTTGGAATCTTCTTGTTCTTTTCTGCATCTTTTATATGTTTTCTTTTTGTGGGAACAGATGTCAAGGGGAAAGCACCAGTAATCCACACTGTGGGGGAGGAGGAGGAGGAGGTCCAGTACCCTGTGAAGAAGGAGCCTTTGACTGATGACGAAGATGGACCTAGTACTAACAACAAAACCTCGAATCCACGGTTGGAATTTGTTCTCAAAGGACATCAACTATATACATTGGTATGACTCTTGTATCATCTTTTAGCCAAACCTAGCCTCCGTGTGTGAATAATTCGATTTATTTGTCACTATCATACGTGGGATTCATGATTCATTAAAGTGAACTAGTGAGAATGTCACTTAAAAAAAGTGATGATCTCCCACCGATTTAGCACAGTAGTGTCATATGGCCACGTGGTATATTTAGAACCGTCTGAATCTGACATTTGCTTTTTCTTTAACTTATAGAATATTAATAAGCGATTTGTTGAGGAGACTGGAATAGTTAGCAAAAGAGCTGTGGTATTGGAGGATCCACAAGGGCGTTTCTGGCCTGTTTTAGTGCAGAGGAAAAAGATGCCGTGGTTTAGGTTTGACATGAGTCGTGGCTGGCCTGATTTCCGTCGAGCAAACAGATTAGTCGTTGGCACCCGCTGCTTGTTCGAGTTCATCCCTGATAAGAATGTTATTCGTGTTATGATGGTCAAGCGCAAAAAGTAGGTATCGTTTCATCCGGTTGTAATGGCCTCAACATCTTTTGTAAACGCCTACCTAAAAACCACAATGTTTTGGGTTGGGATGACTAGATAATATATATTCTGTATTTTGCAGACTGGCCTCATTAATCTCGTGTTAAATTTGATGTTTTTGTAAATGGTGCTTACCTAAACCCAATGCTTTATGTAATGCATATTTGATGTTTTCGTTAATGATTTTTTTTTTTTTTTTTTTTACCTAAACCCGATGCAGGGCTGCTTTTTTGAGATTCATATCACGTGAGGGTAAAGCTCCTTTTTAAAGAGTCTTATCTATCTTTTTAGAAAATTTCATGTTTTATGTAGTATCTTTGAGCTCCAATTTACCTTTAGCTCTGCCTCCACCCGCAGCCTCTTGACGTATCAGCTCATTTTCAACTTTCAAGGTACGTACAAGTTGAAACAGGGATGGGTATTCTTAACCTTCATCAGGGTAGAAACTCTCATCGGTGCTTGAAGACCAATATTCACTTTCATCATTTTTCCACCTCAAAATTGCCCTAACGCACTTGAGTGCATTATCCACGCTATCAATCTCCAGGCATTTGACTCGTGAGACATACAACTTTCGACCAGTCAGAGCAGAGTAGAGCTTCTTGAACTTAAACGCAATATGGTGAAACCCAAACTGGCCAAGGGACGGACCAGATTTTCCAGGTTCCACTGGACAAAAATCATTAAACCACCTGAACAGACAGAGTGGAACCTGTTCTATCTTTTTCTCTAACAAATCAAATAGATCGGAAGAGCGTCGTGAAGTCCATCTGATCAAAGGCTAGATGGGTAACAATTCTCTCAAATAACATTCTGCTCAACCTCATCTTATTAACCGCATTCCCATTACCATCAATGACAATCTGGTCATAGTCCATCAACGAGACACAGAAAATGACAATTTTAACATCTTTAAACATCTCAAGCCACTCGAGATTTTCATCAAAGTCTTTCAGCGGTGATTTAATCAGCTGAACTCTGGAGACCGACAGACATATATGATATGAGAATCAGGATACAAAAGACATTGAGCAAAATCACACGCATATTATTCATATGCAAAAGTGAGAGTAGTTAAGGGGATTTCTACAGGAGTTCATTGATTGAACTGGGAGTAACAAATATCAAGAAATCAATGGAAATAGATACATATTTGCAATCATGGGACTATCAAACATGTACATGTACAAAACTATAATTGATCCGAAATTAATAGGGCAGATGAAGATACCGATAGTCATAGTGATATGCATCCCAATCCTAAATCTGGGTGTCAGAATTGCATCATAAGCTATCATGTTACGAATATGGTTCGCAACTCTCTAACACAATCACCATAACCAAATTGCTTACCTCACAAACCATAATCTATTTCCTGTTTTCTGTTCAGACTGGGGATATATAAAAAGTGGTAGCTATGAGGAATTTCTCTCAGACTGGACCTCTCATGTTATCTACTTTTGATTGATGGGATTGCCCCAGGGCTTGGAGATATCTGCCCAACTTACAGTCGCTTTAAAAGAGCTTGTCAACTTTGAAGTTGATTGGCAACTTTCCTAAAACAATACTAGGTACCTTGAAGTATTTATTGATTCAAGCTTTAGTTACATCCTTAAATAAATGATACTGACAGCTCCAGGGATTGAATTATGTTACATCGTGCTTCAAGGAAACATTGTCCTAATGGAAAAAAATGAGAGATCACTTGGGTCATCATCTTCTTCTTAATGTCTGTGCAGGTTCGTCAGCCACTGTTGGCTTGCAGAGCATTCTTACCGAATATACCAAAGGTAAACATATAGCAAATTAATTGCTGACCACCACACTGTAGGCATTTATATAGTGTCTTCAACATTAACAAGTGCAAAATTCAGCTTCTCAAAAGGAAAAAAAAGGGGCAAGTGCAAAATTCATTTAGGCTGCTAGATTGAATGGCTCAATATTGAACCTGAGCGCAAGAAGTCTAGTGCTCAAGGTTTATAGCCACTATTAAATATGTGTGCACATGAGAGGCTTTTGGATCTGGAAAAATGTAAATCCTGCCAACATGTGGGGGATGTGTTAAACCTGGTATTTAGATGACATATATGTTGCCCGAGTTTACATTTAGATGAACTGGCTCAACCGTAAGGTGTTAGATACTGCAACATATGTTGTTTAAATATCATCTTCAATGGTTATCAAACCCAAATACTGACACTGTTAAATTCTATTTACTGACTACATACGAGCAAGCACTTCTTGGGAGCTTTATGCAAAGAAAAATTAGATTTATAAGAGTGTGTAGCGGGAATGTAAAGAAAAATTACTGGGAAGTGTGAAAATTTGTTTTTGTGGAGAATATGTGGCTGGTATTGATTTGAAAAATTTTTTTTACTTTACATAAAGCTCCCAAGAACAAGCTCTAACCGTTTGGTCCAAAAGACTTTTTAAACGTAAAATCAACGAAATTGACATTATTAATCTGAACAAAAGCATGTTTCTTTCTTCATAATGACCATGAATGCCAGCACTATAATATAGAGACATAAACTAACATTTTACATGATGGATAATTGGTTTAGTTGTTCAGCATTTGCAAGAATTTTTTTCCCAAAAAAATGCGCTAGTAAAGGCATGAAAGTTTTACACTACCTAGAAGAGAATCAAGCAGAACATTAGGAACACTATCATCCGCCAGCTCTCGAAATGAGAAGTCCACCAACGAAAGCTCAGAAGATGAAGTAACACCTTCTGCATATAGAATATCTAGATCTGAAGGTTCATACTCTGGTTTCAGTATATCAGCCTGAAGAAGGAAATCGAAAACAGAAATCCAACAGTAAACTCTGGAACAAAAGAGGAAAAAACAGGACTAGGAAAAGGGCACAATATTTCTTGAGATTAAGTTGAAGGGTATGAAATTAAGTCAATCAATATATGCTCAGTTTAGTTCAGAAATGGGTTAATCAACCTTGCACATCGACCTATACTAGCTAAGCACAGATCTCTTTAGTCAGAGAAGCTTGCCCCAGCCCCTAGAAATGCAAGATTCAGGTAATTCCAACTGAAAAACCATCCTTCTTGATTTCTATTTTCAGCAAGTAATTTTCATTAGGACAGCAGGGGGTGCCAACCATGTATATTTTTGGTATTGCCACTCATCCAAAAACTCGTAGAGAGATACACAGCCATATGGCTCATATTTGATCGCCCAATAACCCTTATGCAAAAATATTGTTCCTCATCAAATATTTTATGTGTTTTCTACCCTTTAAAGGTCTGCCTCTTTCTTTCTTTTCATAAAATCCAACAAGTACATGCTTCATATCTTATGTGTCCTCTTTCCCTTCTTTTGTACAAAGTCATACAAGTAAAGATCTAAGTCTAAACCAGTCTAAAAGTGCAAAGTCAAACAACGAGTTTTTTAGCTCCCTTAGAATATATCTAATAATAAACGGTTTGGAGGTTCTTCATCGCTTGCAAAGCAGGCAAAGAATGCACATAGATTTTCATATTTTCTTCTTCTAAGATCATCCCTAGATATTGCTACCTCCATGAGCGATTTAATTCTCCCAATCTGTTTCCAAGGTAAAATCTGATACGGTTCTTGCTGCAGAGTCCAACAGAAAGACATGCTGGAAACTCTGCAGTTGAAGAAATGTTCAACCTCAGAACACCAGTTTGTCTCTCCCCGTATCCATGCAGCAGACAATTTCCCCAAGGTCCCTATCTATCAAAGCATATCTTCAACTGAACAATCTCAAAAGATCTCTTTTTCGAAGCTGAGACTTAATCACATTCTCCTGTCTCCATGCTTGTAATCATAAGCCAGTTGACAGGACACTTGGTTTGATATTCCTCCAAGATATTGGAACATTTGCTCTGATTTGTACTAAAGTACAGATAAAACAAGATCTACCAGGACAACTTAAACCTTTCAGGTCAACTATTTATGTTAGATAGGAAGGACAGAAGCAGTCGATAGCTTACACGTTAGTAGCAATTTTTTAATCTAAGTTTTGTATTTCCTCTTTATCTCAGTTATTTTCAGGGGACTGATTCTATATCTTAAGAAGTATAATATTAACAGTTGTTATTGATAGTGTATGATACATGAAAATTTATTTTGCCTAGTCAGGACTGCCAACCCAAAAATAAATAATAAAATAAAAAACTCATTACCATACCCGCTCTAAGATATAAGTTGGAATACTGGGTAAAGATTCCAATTCACTTCTACGCTTGTAGGTTTCCTGCATGGCTGCACTGGCCCACAACTCCTCTGACAATGGATCATAATGATATTTCCAAATAGCAGTAGAAAGTGCTTCCAGTTTATCAAATGACATAACTTTTAGAAGCCAATCGGAGAATTCTTTCAATCTTGGAGACAGGGAATATACTGTTTGCTAATTATTTACACCATTATAGCCTGTTATAAATCAGAATAAAATCAATAGTGCACACTTAACAGAGATAACCAAAAGCAAGTATGCAGTTAAAGTGATGCCAGACAAACAAGAACTCGCAAGTTCTTATCCGGGCAAAGCAACAACTCCTAATTTGGAGAGGGAATAATCAAAATCCTAATTTGAGAGGGAATAATAAATCCTAATCTGAATCAACTGGAGCATAACAATAAATATAAGTAAACTATAATTCTAATTTATTTTCCTATTAGATCTCCATCCCAAAGTGTTATCGAGTAACCAATAAATCCATTTAGAAGATCGGAAGAGCGAGTTAGTGACCTAAATGTGGAGCTATTACGTTGAAAACATTCTTTCATTAAAAATATGTAACTGCATTGTTAGGTTGATATGTCACTGTGCAGATTATGGACATTGCGTCTTGTAGATCTGGTCAAAGAGACTCCAGTTCATATTCTATTTATTATATTAAAAATTTCTAGCTCTGCATAGATTTTAGCAAATAAGGATTTATTTTGAGGATTCTTTATTTGATCTTTTTCCCCACATGCATTAGAAGTAAGTTAACTACATATTCCATCTTCAAGATTTAGATAACTTTGACATATGGTTTTCCATAGATGTAGGCTAGTAGACCTTTGAAGTAATTATACTGATTCCATCTCTAAATTCTCTTATTCTTCCGTGCTCTTTAATATTTCTCTCTTCCAAGAGTCAATTGGAAAAGAGTCTAGCTATAATTCAAAAAACGCTATTAAGCATGTTTAGGTAGACTTGGGGAAAGGCCATCTCCAAGAGTACCCCAAAATTGTGTTAAAATTTTCTCCAGCAATACCCCAGACACAACCCTAGATTTGGGGTTGATGTTTTGTTACCATTTTTCCATGTATACTTTCTGTCTAATTCCTTTTTTCCTTCTTCATTTACCATTCTTTTATTTTAATTATTATTTTTTGTAACTTAATGCATCTTGAGTGTAGTATTTTCTTATTCGAGATAGATAATTTTTAATTATTTAAAAAAATTGTTAGCAATAATTTAAACTAAGTACATTCTATCTTTTAGCCACTAGTTTAAGTTAAACTGCATTAACTAAATAAATAATGAAGAGATAAATCTTCTTTAGGATTAGAACCATAAGGAAAATATGTTATTTTTACTCTGGGCAATCTCTTGGAATTCTTGATCTCACCGCATTAACATTTTCAACCACCAATAGCCATTATTAATATTTAAAAAAAAAGGGGGCTCCAGGTATGACCAGAGTTACTCATGTTGCCATGACATCAATCACTCTGAGTGTTACCAGCACCATCAGAAAAAAGTGCCAATAGACCAACGTATAGTGACCATACTATGGAAGAAATAGAACTTAATTCGAGTGATTTTCTTGCATTGCTTTATTTCCTTCCTATATTTATTAGGTTTACATTAGGAAATTTCTCAGTTTCATTATTCAGGTAGCTTTCCATATTGATCAAACATTTTCAAGCATAAATAGAAGTAGCTTTTCAGATATATGAGAATTTCATATCCAAATCCCAGGGGGGGGGGGGGGGGGGGGGGGGGGGGGGGGGCCTCCCCCCCCCCCCGCCCCTCTTTCTCTACATCCCTTTTTCCTGCCCATGCTGGCAAGCCTATAGGAAAAATTAACCGCCAAATGAAAATAGTGTAAATCATAAAGAATAAAAAGATGATCATCAATGAATAAATAACAACAGTAAGTAAAAAATGAACAGAAAAAGAAAAAATTTTATGCTGAGATCATATGAAGTGGGTAATAAGTTTCATTGCAGCTGAAACTTAATGTCATTTTGTATCTTCAACCTTAATGGAAGCAAACAAAGAAACTTGATGATGAGATCAGGTATAAGTAGGTAATAAATCAAAACCAGTCTGCATATTACTGAATGTTAGTATTTTTACCGCTAAGTTCAGAGAAGGCCAAATTAGAATTTGGAATTAACATGCACCTATAACCTCAGTTTCATCATAAGACTGATGACATGTTTGGTAACCATTTAAAAACCAATTTCATTTATCAGCCAATTTAAATTTCAAATTTTAGACACATAGCAACACCACATTTAACCACATAATTGATGTGATGTGAACTTTCACATCATTTTAATCATTACCTCCACATGGCACAAGTAAATGTCAACACCTATACAAAATTTGAATTTTAAATCCATTTATAAATCTACATTTTTATAAATGCTTACCAAACAAAGTTTGATTCTTTTTCAATCCATTTAGAGGTTCTTCTTCAAACCGTTTGCGTCCCTCAAGAAGCACACCAAGGTATTCCCATAAACATTTTTGTGTGGACAAATTGCTGTGTTCGTGTTCATCCTCTGTAAAAGTTACGTCTTTGTAAAGAATTTTAGCCTAATAAAAACCAGTTATTGGTGAGACAAAGTAGCATAGTAAAAATGTCAATCTCAAAAAACATGTTACTAAGAGCACAATGAATGCAACAATTTCTTCACAAAACAAGCAACGGAATAGGACACGGATTGATTATCAGACGGAAAGTTAGGTATTTCGAAGCTTGAACACCATTCAAGCTAGATATGCATCAGAATGCTTGCAACCATTGTTGGACATAAGCACTAAAATTTTGCTTGCATCTGTTAGTAGGCATGTCACTGGCAAAATTTTGAGATAGTGCAGGGGAAAAAAGCCAAACTTCAAGTAATAGATGCCTAACACAAGTCAATATGGAAACTAAGTCATCTTCTCGGCCATAAATTTCCATTCTTGATGTGATATTGTGAATTTTCCCTTCCTCATTCTTGTTTTCCCTATAAGCATCTTCAAAATCTCAATGAAAGACACTAAATATCTGGCATTTATGGCAAATATCGGTATTATTTTGAATATAAGCACCGACCTACAATTTATATCTCAAGAATGTAACGTAGCATTACCGTTTGACAGCTTTTCTGCAATATCCACAAAATCCGACTTCATTTTCTTCTAAGTCAATAAACAAGTAAGAGAAAATGCCAATATCTTGTTATATCAATTCTTAATAATATTTCCAGATATTGTATACAATTTCTAGTTGGGATGCATATTCAGATGTGGATTTTTATTTTTTTCATTTGTTAGCATGATCACATAAGTTTAGAATGTACTTGGTTTAATACAAACATAGATGATTTATATCAATTCCATGCCAGAAGTTTCCGATTCTTAAGCCATGATACTAATCAAACATCTTGGTACAATTTCGTTCAGGACATGAATTCTCTAGCAAAATGAAATAGAAACCATACGGCAAAGACATGCATAATTATCATTTATAAGAGAGATTCTAACAACATCTCATCTTCATTAAAATAACCATAATTGAAGTGAGAGCTTAACATGAAAGGTCCTGAAATTTCATCAAATACCTGATTAAAGAGTGTCGTTAAGCCAGATCTACTACATCCAGTCAAAAGAAGTTGTTGAATGGCAAATAAAGGCTCTCCACTAGAATAAATGATTTTGGCGGAAATGGAAGAGAGAGTAATGAACAAGCCACCTTCATTCCGGCCTGAAAAGTCACTTAAGTAAGATACAGTGGAGAAAGGACGGCAGGGTGATGACAAAATGTAACTTAATTATAAGTAGTTGAACTTCATCTAAAAACTTAAGCTTTAGATGAGACCATATACATATCATATAAATTTTATCTTCCACATGTCTCCTCATGTGAAAGTGGATTCATTTTTCCACTAAACCCTTGCATGTGCACAAATCTTTAGATAAATAGGTCTCTTCCGATCTCAAATTCAGTTCATTTGCTGGCTTTCATATACTGTGGAACCACTTGTGTATAAAAACATCAACTGTTAGATAAGACCACTTGTGTATTATTTAGAAGCTAATCTTTTCCCATGGGATGTGTCGTCTGATGTAATTCACTCCCTCAAATTTCATTGCACCATCTCCGGTCATCCGAATATGGAAATTCTTATAACAACGAATTCCAGCCAACTGCAGCGTCAAAACAATGATATTAACAAAGTAAATGTAGATTAACAGTTCTCAAATTGATTTGGCAAGTTGCTGACCTGAAACAGAATCAGCTCAGCTTTTGTAATCTCCCTGTTATTAACAAAAACTTGTGTGTTCCCATTACTGGCATTTGGCCTCGAGTGACATCTGACATTGAGTTGGGGGCTAATAATTTGGGCGGCTTTCTCTCCGTGCTGTTAAAATAAACAGATTCATCAGATTTTTTGAAAGATTACTTTTAGTACTCAAAAGAAGAATGCCACAAACGATGGATCACGTGCTAAAAATACAGTAGCATAGCCTTTTAAGAACCGATGACCAAAAATGTAAGCAAAAAGAATGCTTTGAGTAAACGGCAATGCCAACAGCTCTATGATTTTGGAAAATGCGCGTTAGTATGGATGCTAACTTGCTGATAAGATCAAACGCCACTTTTATATCTATAATTTAGTAAATTGAGGCTGCTACTATTCCTTTCCCCAAAACCCAGATAATTTGTTATACCAGTAATATCCCGGTTTCAACTTCTTTGGTGGATTTGCACAGCTCTCAAGCACGATGAGCTCCCTGCTATTAAGAGGCTATCATTTACAGAGATGTCCTCTGGTTTCAACGGATTTAGTGCATTCGAATTCCCAGGCTTGAAAATTTGCTGGGCCTCCAAGTCAGCAGGAGGTATGCTACTAGCAAGACCAGAAGCGAAGAGGGAAGTTGATTGAAAAGTAAGCAGAGACTGGCATTTTGCGAGGACCAGAAAAGTCAATCATCATATCGGGAGCGATCGGAGAAGTTAAGCTAAAATCTGATTCTCGGGAGCTTACGCTAGGATTTCTGGAGTGATCGTGAAACATTTGCCAGAGCTCCTCTCTCCGCAGTGTGGCAGCCAACAACCGCTCCCAGTTGTCATAGACGTTGGGCATCATCTTTGATTTCGATAACTCTTAACAAATTTTTTGCGGAGAAACCCCAAAATGAAGGGGGCTTCTGTAACGGTTGAAACTCCGGCCTTTTCTGTACCGTGCATTTTTTTGTCTACTCAATAGTTTTATTTTGCATTGTGAACGAGTTGGGACTTGCAGTGCAGTTTCTTGGAAGAACATTTTCACTGAGAGTCGGACGTTTGCTGGCAACCAAACCGTCTTGATGGAAAATGCTACTGTACAATTTTATAACTTGTAGTTTTTTTTTTTTTTTCATTAAGCAATCAAATTTTATCTCGGGTTTTTGAATTTTGGAGTCGAGATATTTCTCTAAAAAAACTATATATATATAATATTAGTTATTTTGGTAATATGGTTAAAATACCTCATTTTAGACACGATCATTTCTTTTATACAAGTTGAATATGATGTGATTTTCAAAAATGAAAAAAATTAAGTGACAAATAAGGAATTCACGGGTTTTTGTGAATTTGAATTTTACATGGAGGGGGGAAATGTGTTATCGTGATAATATAGTATTTTGGATATCAATTATTTACTTTGTACTAGTTGAGACACAATATTCTATGAAATGAGCTACTTCTAGTTCTAGAAATTAGTCTGTGAGACCTTTGTACTGCATTTTTCCCCTAAAACTGTCTGAGTGAAAGTCATTCTAAACTTTTAATTACACGTTAGGTAAATTCTCCATTAAATTATATATCTTATCTTCTTCTTTTTTATATTTATCGGGGTTTGACGTGTTTTTTTACCATCCCTAATGAATTCATTTAATAACATTTTATATCAAATAAAATGTAATAACTATTAATAATAATAAGATAATCGAAACATTAAAGTTCAATGTGGTTAACAATACATTATTTAATTCTATACTAATATAATTTGATTTGGTATCTTTCCACGCAATGCACAAGTGAGAATTTAGTAATAATAATCTATATATTAATAATAAGAAAAGTCGTCTGACATTGTAATTTCCCGCCGCTAGTCTGGCATTATAAGAATACTGGTGATGTCATTGATAACGTTACTAATGGATAACAATTAAATTTGTTTTACATTTTTTTTTTATTTTTCCCTACTTTCTGTTTTTATTTTATTATCCATTTTTTGGATAATTAAGAATATCATCTTAGAGAAATTTATAGGAATCTCTTTAGATAATTATGAGTTTTATTCTGATTTTACTGGATAACAATTAAATTTGTTTTACATTTTTTTAAACTTTTTCCTTCTTTCTGTTTTTATTTTATTATCCATTTTTTTGATAATTAAAATATCTTTTTAAAGAAATTCACAGGAATCTCTTTAGATAATTATCAGTTTTATTCTGATTGTGCTAAATAACAAATAAATTTCTTTTCTATTTTTTTAATTTCCCCACTTTTTGATAAAATAACTTAAATATTAAAATAAATTTCATGAATTTTAAAAAATAACGGCTGATTTTTTGTATAATTAGAAATCTCTTACCTAAAGAAATTTATAACAAATAAATTCCATTGAAATTTACTCTGATTAAGAGTTTATATTAATTTTTTATTATCTATTTTGTGTTCCTTTTAAAGATTTAATTTGTTACGCACGTAGGTGCAATATAATCTATTGTTAGTTTGATTAGACAAATCATTTTACATTAGTTTTTCTAAATAGCACCATTATTATTTTATTTTGAGAATAATTTAATGCCAGATATATAACACTAAATGATCTATTGTGATTTCTCATGTGGTGTACCTCATCGTATAGCACTATGAACATACTATATTACATGGTATTAAATTAGAACTAGATGTGATTACTAAATCAACTGTATATTACTTTTATTGCATTTTAATATATATTTGATTGAGACTAAGTACATATTAATGTTGATTTTTCTTATTGTTGTTGTTCTGTCCGTGCAACGCACGGGTGAGATTTCTAATAATAATAGTAATAATAACAAATACTTTTATCAAACTATTGTAGAAATATTTCTTTACGAGTATTCGACTTCATGACCTAACCGGATGCATTTCCAAATCTAGTTAGTTAAGAATTCTTGCACGTTCTTTATTTTCAAATAATGCTATTTATCACAGCCAGTAATAATCACCATATCATGTGTCAGTGTAGTGTCATTAAGTTTTATGATAAGTGATGGTGATGAAGAGCAATACTACCAGCATCAACTTCTGAACATACATGCACAAATCTGTGTGTAAATAAACTGAACATTTTTCCCCTTGCCATCTTGCAATTTCAACATTATCTTCCTGGGAGCTGCTCTATTTCGTAGACAACTAGCATCATTTGGCAATCAACATTAGATGGATAATGAACAAGACGACCCACCAAAATTTACTTGACAAGTTCTAATCTTTTATCCTTCACCAAATATGCTACAATAAAGGGGAGCTTGAAGTTAATCCTGTCATATTAAGCACCGAGCTTGAAGTTAATCCTGTCATATTAAGCACCGTACTTGTACTGTTACTAGTTTCTCCTTTGGCTCACTTTGCTACCATGCGAGGAGAAGCTCTGAATTGATGGAAATGCCTGTGGCGCATTATAATTCTCTACCTGATGCGGCTGTTGTGGCACTGGTGGTTGCATGGCGGTCGCCAACGCCGACACCCTCCATATCTTCACCGACTTGTCAAGGCTGCCACTGTATACAATGTGTGACTTATCCCCATCAGTTGCTGCCTTGTCCTCCTCCACGGCCAAGCACTTCACTGGCCCTGTATGCCCACTCAACGCCGATAAAAAAACGTGTTCGGTTTCTTCCTTTCTCCATACACAAATATTTGTATCGGCTGATCCGCTGAAAACTAAGTTCCCCGCCGTGGCCATGCACAAAACAGCCAGTTTATGGCCCCTTAAATTGCCCCCGTGGGAAAGAAGCTTATCGCTTTCCCAGAAATTAACGAGCCCGTCTGATGATCCACAATACAGGACAGTGGCAGAGAGGTTTACAGCCAAGGCTGTTACCGCACATTCTTGTTTCAACAACGTTTGTGAAAAGAAATGTTTTGTCCCTTTTCCTTGCATTTCTCTTCG
>CAVNYN010201653.1:3968-16971 GCA_963692815.1 Nyctanthes arbor-tristis
GTTTTTTTTTTTTTTTTTCTTTTTTTTTTTTTTTTTTTGCATTAAGGTTGAAAATCGCGACCTGACTTGGATTTTTTTCTTTTAATTTGATTGTATCTACTTTTTTTCAATTTTTTCTTTAAATTTGGTCGTTTCATCTCTTTTTTCAATTTTGTGATTGTTGTGACTGTATTCCGATCGTTTTCAGATCGGAGGTGGTGTTTTTTGTGGTTGCGATGTGGTCGTTTTGTGGTTATTTGTGGTGTTTCTGCGAGTTATTGTTTTGACTAGTGAGTAGTGCCGGTTGGTATGACTGGCGAGTCATAATTGTGACTGTCAGACTATTTTCTTCTTTTTTGTGTTTGTTTTGTGACCGGTGATGTCGGAGTGTGACTATCACTCACCGGGTTGTGACTAGCGGGGATGAATTGACAAATATATGTGTGTATATATATATATATATAATACACACACATATATATATAGCCAATAAATATTTATTTTGTTTTGTTTTTGAATGTTACTTATTTTGGAGAAAAAAAAATTAATTGTCCGTATCAAGTTACAAGTTCAAAAAAATAGTATACGTTTATATACTTTATTACAGTTGATAATTAATTCAAAAAATTTTATAAAACTTAAAATAAATAGAGAGAGACAAAAAGTTAATCCTGTTTTTCTGCTACATACATAACCATCACCAATTTAATAAATAAGCCGTGCATTGCACGTGCAATGTAAATGAGTTGTGCGTTGCATGCCAAGTGGGTGCCGAAAGATATTCAGCTGGCTCGTTGGATTAGGGGAGAGATGGCCTTAAAAAAAATGTCTTGTTAACTAATATCAAAATTATTTTTGGCTATAAACACCCTTGTCCAAATTCTGCAAGATCAAAAATGTCTTGTTAACTTTAAAAATGAATCATGATATCTACGTAAAAAAAAATAAGTACAATTGGAGAACTACCATAAACACTACCAGTTGAAATTTGTGGCCATCAATTTCTACATGCAGACATATTTTGTCTTGGCAACTTGTTTCAAGTTGACACATTGGCATACCAATTTTCAGCATTGAGTCATTGTAAAAACCTCATTCTTCTTTTCTCAAGAAAAGGTGGAGCTCCATTTTAGTACTTCATTGAGTCAGAACAAAATTAAGTAATGTTCAGTTCAAAATTTTAAAATAAATGTAGACATAGTTAGGAGCTAGCGGGAGTGAATCAAAACTCGAATGATGACGTGCGACCAAAATTTAATACAATACATGAGTCGCGCACTACACATGCAATGTAACATCACAAAATTTAATACATGAGTCATGCATTACACGCGCAACGTAGCATCACACGTAAAAATAGTGTAGGTTCTCATATCATTTAAAGATTTTAATTTTGTCCTAATAAAAGTAGGCACAGATTTAAGCTATTAAAATTAGTTCAAAATGAATTTAATTTGGACTTAGAAATAAGCTTGGGTGTGAATCTTTGTAATAGGTTGAAGAAATCGTATGTGTGGTGACTCGTAATGCTAATTATAAATCGTGCTATGTTTTCAAATAAAAGTCGGTGGATGGAGAGAGACAAGAATCAACAAGTGAGAATTACAGATTACTTCCAAGTTCCATCACCGATAAATAAACAAATGGTTTTGCCCGTGTAAAGTAAGATCACACTTAGCAATGGTGCAATTTTCTAAACTGATAGGCATTTGCATAGAAGGCAATTTATCCTAAATTCTAAGAAGCCCGTGTGGACTCCGTAACATCAAAATAAAACCAACACTGGTGAGAAACCAAGATTGGTACGAAGTGCTTGACAATGCTATACAATAATTGACCAAGATTTTAAATTAATTTCCATTTTTCCAATCATCTTCAATCTTTAATTCTACATGCTAGAATGCATGTATCTATTTGCAAGAAATAAAAAATAGAAACTCTAATTTCTTCGTGCATTTAGCTCTTCCAACCAGCAATTAAGCAAAATAGTCTTTGGTCAGCCAGAGATGCAAAAGCACCAAAACAAGAAAACTACCTGCAAGATGTGAATTGAAAGATCTAAATGTTAGACAAATATGTTAGGAATGTTCAAGCAACATTTGGTGCCGTTAGTGATGTAGCATAAGATTAGCACATGACCACACTCTTTTCACATCACATCAGTGGCTGATATTATACCACATCATCTGTCTGGTACAGCAACAACACAAGACATCTGGTGCTTGAACATTATCACAAATATGTAGAGTAATAACCCTTTTGCAGGTAAAATTTGGAAGTTCTTATTTTGATCGTAAGAAAATGGAACGACAACAATTAAAGAAACAAAAACAAATAGTAAATTTACATCCATTTTATGATTAACCAAAAATGCTTAAGAGACGTGTTATGGGTAACAAAAATGCAGTTGAGCACATAGCAGCTACCACTTACTCAAAACTACCACTTACTCAAACGGAATTAACCAGCATGGCCGGATCATGGCTTACATGCACAGTACATTGCACCATTCAGACAAGTACAGAATTTTAACGCATGAAATTCCGATTTATGCTAAACCTTCTCCTCAATGTCTATGACTTTCTCTTCTTTTGTGCCCAACTTGGTCCATATATTGCCAGATGTGTTCTACCAAACCGCCTATCAGCTATCTACATTTATAGATAACCAAGAAACTATTAATTAAGTAAACCATCAGCTATCTAAATTCTGACTTCATACCATAAAATTGTTAAAAACAATGTAACCCACCTTTAAAAGGCATCCACATGACTCCAACATGTCAGTTCTCGAAGGATACTCGACCACCTGACAGTTTCATACTATATAACGAAAATATAGGAATAGTGGATTCTGATCAACTAAAATGGTGCGAACTTACCATAAAAGTATTCTCCCCAACTACTGAAGAATTTGAAATTTGATCCATCAGTTCTGCATAATCTACAAGCATATATGGAGGAGTAACACTTACATAATCAAACTCTCCATTTTTACCTACACCAAACAGATACGAGAACATAAGAACTCTACATAATTCATAGTTCATATTTATAGAACACTGGGTCATGAAAGCAGAAAGGCATCGGTTTTTCACGTAACTACAGTATAGTTAGCTAAACGGAAGAATGTAGTTATCATTATCACACTAACTTAAGATGAAATATCAAATGGACTGTGTATTCATTATCCAGCATGCACGGTCTTACTTACGCCTTTCAACCATATTTGCAAGACCGGAGAAGGAAAACATCTACCTACAAACTGTTCTGCACGTTTCAAGAAATTTTCCACACGCAGGGGGTGTATAACCGACGCATGAAGGAAACCAGTTGACTCTAAATTCGGCCTTAGAACATCTGAGATAACCCAAGGATCCATTTCCACGAAGTGCACCTACAAATTTGCAAAACGAGATAGGAAAATGTAAAGATTTAGAGAAACATAACAGCAAAGAGCATTAAAACCAAATGAAATAAAGACTGTTGAGCACAGAGAAAGAAATTTAATCAAGCTATTAATTAAGCAAAAGTTAAGGATTAGCAAGGGCACCTCAGAGCATCCTCGACTAATAGCTTCAATTCCAACAGACCCTGTTCCACTATACAAGTCCAACCAACGTCCAGGCCTAAGAGATGTAGGACTACCACCAGCAGCCTCCACAAAAATAAAACAGTATTGTTCTTAATACATTGTAGAAGCATGGTATTACTCTTTTTTAGTAATATTTTAGTGCATCAGAACTCAAATAGACTATGTAGCTAGATAATTTATAATAC
Source organism: Nyctanthes arbor-tristis (assembly GCA_963692815.1). Lineage (NCBI taxonomy): Eukaryota > Viridiplantae > Streptophyta > Magnoliopsida > Lamiales > Oleaceae > Nyctanthes > Nyctanthes arbor-tristis. Next base: position 7,727 of record CAVNYN010201653.1, read on the forward strand.
AAAATTCACCTGCAAAATGCTGAAAGCCGCTCCTTTTACAACCTCCATCATTGGCCGCACATCCATGCCCTTCGGCGATAGCAATTTTTTTCTCCGTGCTGTTCCTCCAAGAACCTAAATAACCATAAAGCTTTGTAAGAAATTTATTTCTCAGACAAAATCCATCCAAGTACCATAATAATGAAATTCTTCTGCCATAATTACTGACACTTGATATATGTAGTTAACATCCGGCAAGGTTTGCCAGCTTACAGAAGCAAACAACAAGACAATACGATTTTCCTCACATCTGTACTGCCTGAAAATAAGACTGTAACAGATAACATAAATCATGCTATAAAAAAAAGCCTGAGTATCAAAACCATTCAGTAATCATTTTTTCTGTTTACTTGTAAGCATAAATTCACAGTAAAACCAAAGCAAAAGATATTTACATCCAGATATCAAATACCCAGTCGTGCAAATATGGCAAAAGACGTTGACATTACAAACACCCCCCCACCCCCACAACCCACCAAAAAAAATAATAATAATAAATAAAATAAGTCCTCAAATGCAACTATGTCCATTTTGTACATGGAAAAAGAAACTGGGTGTTCGATCATAATGAGGTAAAATGACTTGTGAAGATGTAATAGCTGTTTGAAATATGGGTTGTAATTGAGTAGATTTAAATCAATGATAGGCAAAACTATAATGTGGAAAAGAAATGAGGATCAAACACCAAAAGATATTCCCTTCAAAATGGGGGAAAAATGTTCTAGGTTTAGAAATGGTGCTACCTTCTAGCATTTAATGTGCCATGCAAGTACTTATGTCATTTCTCAAGAAATGTGGTAGACATTACGTTGCTGCATTGGCAATGCTCTTTTGATAATTCTTTAAGTACACATAAGAGTTTTGAGAAGAAATCATCTACTCGGTACAAAGATTTAATAATTTTCTTAGATTTTTAGAAACCTGAAGCAATTTGTGTGTCTCTCTAGGAGGCTTCAAGTCCTCTGTAGGCACTTCATTTCCCCTTCCTGTCTTTGCATGATCCTTTCTCCTCTTTATCCATAAAGCAATAAGATGAATGAATTAATTACAAAAATAAACTCAATTAAAATACTTATTACACATCAATCATCTCATAAAAGGATATGCTAACACTCAACAAGAAGGGAATAAACTACCTTAGGTGAGGGATCAGATAAGAAATCGTTGGGATTAAGACCATAATGCTCAAGCAACTCTTTTTTCTTGTTAGCGACAACTCCATTCTTTGATTCTGGTAAATATAGTAGAGAACGTTAAAGTACCAATTGGCTAAAATTGAAACCACCCAAATTTAAAAAAGGAATTATTTAGCTGAGATTTAGTTTTTTTCCTACTTGCTTAGTAGACGAGAAAAAGACTAACAGGAAATGCATTTCAGGGATTCTGAGTGACTTACTATAAGAGAATATGACAATGAATGGGCGGCGGCGAGTTCTGCCGGTGGTTTTAGTGGGAAAATTGACAGTAAAACTAGTGCAAAGCGAATCGAAGAAGGTAATCTGGGGAGAAGAGAGAGGAGGATGTAGTAGAAGAGATACTGAAATCACCATTGCTGGTGCTTTAATCCTTCACGAGAGTCTTCTCCTGCGTTGCGAGTAGCACCAATCAAGAGTTGGGCAAAATTTCAGATAAACGAATGTATTTTTCAAAAATTACTAGTTTATTGCATGTGCGTTGCACGTAAATAGGCCTTATTTGTGTTTTCACGAGTCTGAAGTTCATGCTTCCTTCTAGTAAGGTTCAACAAAATAAACATAATTGAACAATGCGTGTTTCAAATTGTCATATATAATATGAAAACGCTATTGCAAACTACAAGATAAGTAATTTCAAGAAGTGCACAAATACAATGAAAGTTCAAAACAGATGGGATTTATGCTCCTAGAATAATTTGTGGAAGCAGACTTTATACATGCGATTTACATGCCAGAGTAGCTACAATTTGCAGGTACATTCTAGCTAAAAATAGCAATGTATAATTTGGTCAGGTAAGATCGGAAGAGCACACAAGTATAAATCTCTCCTCACTACACATCCGATGGGCTATCTATGAGAGACAAACAAATATAGCAACTATTATGGGGGACAACTTGATCATCCCTACATTATGAAGTCATGTTGCATCTTTGACATTATCATCTAGGAATGCCGGTTTAGGAGGGAGGTAACGAAGCAAGAAAAAGGGTGGGGGTGAAGAAAATTTTTTATGAAGAAAAGAAGTTTATGAATCATAAACCATACGTAGCAACAAATGAGAACAGCTGCCCCCATTGCTAGGCGTTAGTATGAGAAACCACCACATCATGAATCTCATTTCATAAAGGAACCTGGCTTTGGTTTTCCTAGCAAAACTCAAGAAGCCTATTTCCTTCCAGCATTGAATTTAATTTATCCGGTCCTCCATTTTTCCCAAGCATCCTAGAATTCTTTCTTTCTTTCTTTCTTTTTCATGAGAATGAAAACATAGACAAAAGTCCACATGAACACTTTTTTATGTAGACTCACAAGTTAGGTAAACAGAAGGTTTTATGTTACAGATTCAAGATATCAAAGTAGAGTAATAAATGGAAAGAAAGGTTATATGCAAAAAATTCATCACTCTTCAACATTGAAAATGAGTACATGTAGCCCAACCAATCAAGACATACTACCAAGAACTTAAAATTTATGTGAAAAGGCAAAAGAAGCAAGCTATGCTTTGCATCAATATTTCATCCGTCAACCTTCTTGATGTATTAGTGACTTCAGTGAAATAAACTATCAAATGTCCATTCTTTGATAATAAAAATAAGTCATTTACCAACAAATTATTTGGGCCTAAATTTTTAACTTTCACCTTTGACTTCTGTAGATCAGCACAAACTACAATTACTACTCCTAACAAACAAACAAGTAATCTTAACTACTTAACAAGTCCGTCATTCATAAACCTAAACATATTAAGGGAGAAGGGGAAAAAACTCAAATTTGATAAATAGTTCTAAATTTTTTGTTCAAGTCCTTAGTATAGAATCTCTGAAACCAATACTGAAAACAATAAGAAAAAGAAAACTGAAAATTTATAAATTCTTAAATCAAGCCCAAAACCCACATGTCTAGCAGAATTTCAAAATTAAAAAGAATGGAAATGATGAACAAGAATCCATCACGGAACATTGAAAAAGCTTGAAAGATACATGGATCCCATGAATAAAGACCGAAATACATTAGATAATAAGAAATTGGGAAGAATAGATTTCAACCTGTCGCAGGAGTTGTGGGCTTAGATTGCAAGCATAAGCAGTGGCAGCGCCGAGCCTACGGTTCTCAGAGATGATGTTTGCAGAATAATTGTTCAAAGAGAGGGAAAACCGATAAGAGTAAAACGTCAATGGAGAGTAAACAAATGGTCGTTCAGGTTACTAAAAGTGGAGGGTAAAATAAAAATGGTGCTTTTAAATACTTATTTGATCATTAAATTTACTCAGGTTACTAAATCAATGAACATTAAAAAATATATATATTACTTATTCATCATTGAAGTTAGGTTTCTATCCATTAGACCGATCTAATATATAGTGTGGCATAACGACTATACCACATAAGAATTTCGTTAGTTTAATAGTCAATGGACTTACTTTCAAGTTACCAAACCATCATTATCTTTATTTTTTTGTTACAAAGTTCATCACTGAACTTTTATATGTTACCCGTTGGTCATTTAATATTTTCTTTAATGAAGTGAATGTATTTTATTGATAACATGTTTTACAAAGACAATGAGTCAATGACTTCTCCAAATACTTTAATTTTTTGGTCAAATTTATTTTCATTGTCTTTGTAGTCACCATTGGTCTCTTGGAATGAATGCTTAAAATGTTTAACGAGGACTTTGGCGACTAACAAGTAGCAGATAAAAGATCTGTGATAATTTAATAACTTTAAAATAAAGTCAATGATGATTTAGTAACATAAAAGTAAGTTCACTTTTGTGGCCTTGTAGGGGTAAGTTTAGTGACTAAATAAGTATTTTAAATCCCCCCGGGCGTTAAAACAAGTACTAGTATGTGACCTCGAGTTAAAATAATACACAATTAGAGCAAGATTTTCCCCAAAATTTAGCCCTTCTTTTACTTTTTCCCCCACTTTCTTCCTTCAAGAAAAATATAATAAATTTTAAAAAAATAATATTTTGTAAAAAAATGAATATCAATTGTATGATAAAAAAAAGTAATAACAAAATAATTTGTAAAAAAAATTTTAAAAAATAAAAAAAAATCTGCTAATACTATAATCACTAGATTTTCCCCAATATATTATTTGATAATAGCTTTTTCCCCCTAATTTTTTTCTCTTCAGCTTTTTCCTCTGGCAATTTTCCCCCAACACTAATATTGCTCTTAATAGGATGAAAATTTTCCCTTTCAAAAAAAAAAAAAAAAAGAATGTTCAAAATTTTTTAGTAGTCTAGTACCGATGGCACCACATCTAGTACCGATGGCACCACTCACTTATCACATCTCTTAAGTAGATCAATTAAAAATAAGTAACTATTCTCTCTATAGGTGAATTTAAGTGGTGAGGCCCGTAAGACTTGTTTCTATGTTAGAGCACTTCCAATGATTGGGTAAAAACTCCAAATGTAGGTTTTTCTCCCCAAGCTATACAATGTTAGTTAGTGGAAAAACCCAAAGGAAGGGTTTTGACACCCTCATTTTCTCCCTTAACACTTTCCCCCTCACATTGGAGGTGCTAGCGCATGGGCACCATCTAATGGTACTAAAATGGAATTGATTATTGATAAATAGGAATGATGATTTTATGAAAATGATCTAGTGTTAGATATATAGTACGTTATGGTACTATACGGCCTTGCGGCGTGCAGCGGGGTATATCACATGATTGTAACTTTCCATATAGCGTGCTCTGATACACTCCACATAATCGTATACAGTAGTTTGCCTTTAAGCAACCGCTTAGGGCCCCCCAAAAGATGAATAAAATTTGGTATATTTATTAGATATAATTTCTTTAATAATTTTAGTTTTATATGTAATTTCAACATAATTTCTTTAATGGTTTTATTAGTTAAAAAAATGAATAAACATATAACATTTGTTTATATGTAATTTTAGTATTATACATTGTGCAAAGGCCTCTAATATAAAATTCGCTTAGAACCTCTAAAATGTCAAGCACGGCCCTCACTGTATGACACCAACTAGTGTCATATAAATAGTGTTAGATCGGGACTTGATTTTGTGGATTATACATTTATTTCGGTGCGAGCTGGATGGTTCCATAAGACAATAGTGTTCAGGACACAAAATTTAAAAAGGAAAAAAAACAAAGGAAAAGAAAAGAAAAAGAAGTTGTAAAGATCCTCCCGCACTCAATAGAGGACAAGAATCACCTAACTCAAAAGTCTGCGATATCTAATAATTAGACATTGAACTTGACAATGTCAAGTAGTTAATATGACACGTGTTTTTTTTTTTTTTTTTTGGAAGGGGTCATTTATCAAGAAATTCACTCTTGACACTGTTCCGCTAGAGATGCTCTAATTTCTCACAGAAGCATTTACTTAAGAGCAGTGCTTTGCACGTGCAATGCACAAGCAACACACAATTTGTAAAAATAGTGTGGTTTGTACATTGCAAGTTTTCTACTTTTTTTATTTTTATTTTTTTTATCAATACAAGGGGATACGTAGAAGGGAGTGAAATTAGAGAAGTGATAGATGTGGCTCGGATTAGAGACTTTCTGTCTGAAATGTAAGCATATAACATGAGCATATAACTATTACAAGTTTCAACACAATTTGAACCACTAAAATTTTCTACATTTTGTTCGAAGTAAATTATTTTCTAAGTAGAATATGGTGGCTTCTTGAATCCATGATTTCGTGGGAGCCACAAAAGGTTGTTTGGGATTTAGCAAGATGGACACATTGACACAATAGTGGGTCATTTTTCAACAGTGTTTTAAAAAACGTAAAGCGTAGAAAAGCGTTGACTTGGAGCTTCAAGCATTGAGAGCTTAAGCGCACCTAAGCGGCACTAAAGCGTTAAAAAGCGTTTTTCATTTTTTTATTTTATTTTTAATTTTTAATCAATCTCAAGTTATTAAATAATTGAAATATGTACCCTAAATTGAAAAATAATGTAAAATCATAAATGTTGTTATATGTACTTTATAATTATAACTATTTTAAGATACAATTTTCATATTTTTTAAAGGTAAAAGAGCGATAACTCCTACTTTATTATACCTTTATAGAGATTAAGTATTACACGTAGTCATAAAAAATAAATAATAATTTAACACTTCAACATTTACTGCTTAAAAGATAAGCAAGAAAACTCATTTCACACTTTTTAGCAATAAGAAAACCACTTAATTAAATAAATGAGAAGATGCATAGACACTCATTCTCCATGTGTGTGTGTGTGTGTGTGTATAATATTAGCATATAACTCAAATAAACATATTATAAATCCGAACATTTTTCTTTAGAAAAATCCTTACAATGTTACAAATATTGGTAACATTATGTATTAACACAATTGGTTCTTGACTATTTTTAAAATATTAACATAATAATAATAATAATAATTTTTTAAGAAGTTTAGTTGTGACATCCTGTGCATTTTTAACGTTGTTTGCCAAATTACATGACATATGTTAATTTTTTAAGCGATAACTAATTGAGAGTGCTACTTTTACCAAGTTTATAGTTAAATTGGCCATTTTTATAAATAATTGTTGATTTTTGCCAAGTGCCTAAAACACTTGTCATTCTTTCAATTTAAAATGGGTTAAATAAAGGGACAATTTTTAAAATGACAAAATTCAAAAAAACAAGTTCAAATATGACCCTTTAAAAATCTTGTGCAAAAATGGCCATATTTTGAATAAAATTACATTCCTATACTTACAAATGATTGTTCTTTCTTTCTTTAAAATATATAAAAGGTGGTACTTGTTTTTTAAAAAGTCAACAATATTGTATTTGTAAGCAAGTAATTCTCAATCCACAATGGGTAGTAACCATTGAGTAAAAGAATTTAAAAAATATGGTATTCCATACAGTTTACTCTCTACAGTTATATGTGGTAATTATCGATAGTTACATTTCGACAAAAGTATAATCATGACATTTCATATAATTTATCTGTATGTCTCTACAGTTATGTGATTCGGTTCTCGACAATTACAATTTGACTTGGCATTCTATACACTTTATCTGTATATCTCTATAGTTATGTGCAGTGGTTCTCGACAATTACAATTTGACTTGGCAGTCTATACACTTTATATGTATGTCTCTAGAGTTATGTACTGTAATTCTCGACAGTTACAGTTTGACAAAAATTGTAATTATGGCATTTCATACAGTTTGTATGTATATCTTGACATTTAATCATGCCAATTCTCGACTATCACTAAATTGTATACATGTTATACAGTTAATTCGTTTATCTTAACAGTTATTCGTGGTATTTAGATTGGCAAAATGGTGTAAGTATGTTGATCTATACAATTTATTCGTATAATTTGACATTTAACTGGGGTAATTCTAGACAATTATCAAAGTGTAAATATGTCATACATTTGATTCATATATCTCAACAGATATTCACGGTAATTTTATATCATTATAGTTTGATAAAAAATTATATATATGATATTAGACACACTAGATTTACATCTCGACATTGGATGACTCAAAATTATTGTATAGAACACAAATGAAATATCGTGAATTGATAATTTGCTATTCCAACTATCTATCAATTCGTTATTCCAACCATCTAGAACTACTCTAATCAATTGTCAAGATTTACAAAAGTATCACATTACAGAAAATATTCACTTCAAATGTCAATCTCCATCCCCTTGAGAGCTGAACACCCCTTAATTATTTACTTCATCGTACTTTTTCCAGTAACCAAGCAAACATTTGGTGAGGGATTATCAACGGAGGTGCCAACAGAGAAGGGGAAATTTTGATACTTAGCAATCACACCAAATTCTAGAATTCCGGGTCACGAATTTGACCTTCCAACATGGGCCTTTTCACTTCTTTACAAGAGAAAAACTGAGGCCAAAAATTTGGTGTTAATGGGAAAGAAATCAACACAGAAATTGCTCTAATCAGGAATAAAGTCTCCAATGAGAAGGGTAAATTTCTAACCTTAGCAATAGCACCAAATTTCGCAACTTCAAGGCAAGATTTGAAGCTTTCAACACCGCTTTCACTCCTTCCCAACCGCAATTGAACCTCTCAACACGATTTTAGCCGGTGGTGGAACACAATTAAGACCCACTGAATCCATTTGGCAAGACAAATTTTGTTGGTGAAATGATTTTGGGAAAATTATTCGGTGGATTTGCAACAGCCGGATGTGGGTGGAGAAAAGAGAGTAACACCTGGCAAGGCAATAATAGAGTCAGATCCAGCTTGACGTTGTGAATTTAGGCAAAGGAAGCGTCGGATTTGGAATTTGTAGAAGAAACTAATGTTGAAATTCTGAACAAAGAAAAAGATATTCAAGAAGAACGTTTAAATTCAAGAAGAATACAGGAAGAATAATGTGTGGTTTTTGGTGGAAATTTATGTTTTGTTTTGTGGCATTTTTGTCTTAAAAAAGTGAAAAGAGACATTTTTGCACATATTTAAAAGTGTCTACTTTATAAAAGTGTGAATTAAAAGGTGCCACTTTATGTAATTTCCTCTTAAATAAAAAGACACTTGTCATTATTGTAAATTACAAACTTGATATATTTGTCAAGTTTTAAGGCACATGATATTTTTCTAAATAAAAAAAATAGTTAGTTTTGCCAAATGTCTAGGACACTTGGTAGTTTGATAATTTGTGGACTTCACAAGTTAATTAAACCCAATTAATTCCCAACCCTATAAAAAGGGCAATAGAATCCTCCTTTACACACCAACCACTGGCCTCCAATCCCATATAAATACATGCCTTGTTTCCAATTTATAAGACAAGAAAATGAATAGAAAAATTGAATGATTAATAGTAAATTAGGCATGTGAAGAGAGGAGGATCGGCAAGTGAAGAAGAAAACGTTTGGGGAATTTAAGACCAGAGTGTGATGAAATCCAAATATAAGAGGCCAATTTGTTCAAATTGAAACGTTAAATTTTAAAATCAGCTTGTTTATGAAAAAGGACAAAATTTAATAAGGGGAAAAGAAAAAGA
>CAVNYN010201654.1:0-10808 GCA_963692815.1 Nyctanthes arbor-tristis
CTTTTTATAGCGAATGTTACCTCACACCTCTGGGGTACATTACATCTGACGGCTTGGTCAACAAAAACTCAGTAAATCATAATCATAATATAGGGGAATGACATCATACCATCCACTTTTAATCATACTCCCCCATGTCCCATGTCCTAACCCATATATGAGCAGTAAGTACTCACAAGCATAGCTTTTGATTCCATAAAATCACATTAATCAACAAATGCAAAAGGGAAATGGTGTAAGTTAATTTGTGTTTTTGCCTACCCATAAGCTATGGTTGATATTTTTAAAAATTTGTCACCTTCAAACTAGTTTTTTGCATCATTTGTTCATATATGATTTCCGTAAATTTTCAGCATTGATAAACTCAAAGTGAATCATGCAATAACGACCATAACATGCACATTCAATAAAGTGCAGTGTGATTTGAGTCTACATCGACTGTAAAAATCTTTTACTGTAGCATGCCCCAAAGCACACTATCTAGAATCTTTATCTCATATATATATATATATATATATATATATATATAAACAATCGTCAACCCATGAATCAGGAAAAACAATAAATAAAACCTAACCTGCGCTCCGCCTATTCATAACAACGAATTGGAACCGAGGCTGAGCATTCCTAAAATGATATCATGCAAAGCAGCAAAAGAATTCATCAACCAGTTACCACGGGAGCAAAACAGGGGCAAAAAATGAAGAAAAGGAAGTGCAGTTTATTCCTAGTTTCAAGAAAGAATTGCAGAGTTAATGCAGTTAAAAAACCTGCAAATACACGTGTCATACATAGATAGACATTAATCTTCAAGTAATTCCTATAAAGTAATTTTGCCAGTAACATATTCAGTTTGCACTTTCTTTCCATTTCGATCTCAAGGCTATAGAACTATTTTCTAGTGGGCAAAGTTATTGTGGTGCATAAAAATTGACTACCTCTTGACTACAAAGAGAGGCCCTTCAACATCCTTGCGGCTCTGCAAACAAATTCGAAAACAGAAGATCATAACTAATTTAAGTATCTTTTCTTCAGAAAATGAAAGTTATCCTGTAAACCGCGATTTCTTTAAAAAAAACCATCGAATGCCATCTCATTACAATTCAAATTTCAATTCCGTAATAATTACAATCGTACCGTTCTAGTCCTTTAAACACAGAAAAAAGATAACTCGAATTTCAACGCCACCCCGAAGATTTTAATACAGCAGCAGAAAAGCTTCAACAATGATAAGTAGGAAGAAGAGGGGAAAAAATTAACAGCGGATACCCATTGGCTAGTGTCGAGGTCGAACTCGTAGAAGGTAACGTGTGAAGCAGTCAAGAGTATCTCGTTGATACACGGGTCCATTCTCTGCAGGACGGTCAGGTTCAACGTCTTGGTTCCCTTCTCATCCAGGTGCGGCGTCAGTTTCCCCCCGGCGCGAATGCCCTGCGAACCTATTACCGACATTTTTTTCCGATCAACACTGAGCTGAAGGAAACTTTAGCACTATTACACTAATATCTTCTACAGCAGTAGAAGAACAAGGTCCTCGCCGGCGATTTGTTAGTCGTATGTATATATATATCTGAAGCAGTAGACTGTGGATGTGGGGTAGCCTATTCTGGTTCTGCTTTTCTGGCGGTGGACCGTCCGGTTTTCTTTATGGACGAAATTATCCTTTGTGCTTTCCTTCCTCCCCAAGAAAAATGTGAAAACAAAATTTGGCCTTAATTGCAGTGGAAGTCCCTCACTTTGATGGATAAGTTCTTTTCTCCGAGCACGATCTAAAGTATACTGTCGAACTCCATAAAAAGTCTATGAGTCCGATTCTGGTCGTCACATTGATTTAATTAAAATGTCCCTACCACCTCGATCCACTCACTCCTTCCTTTTCTTTCTTTTGCACCCGCTAACAGGCTTTTCGAGAAACGGCAGTGGACTTTAGGTTATTATTGTTTTAAATCTTTATTTCTTTTATTTTTAGAGTTTGTATATTGGCAACGTAATTACAACCCCTAGAATACTTCTAAAGTACTATGATACATAATGATTATTGAACCATTATCAAGTGTATTCATATGTATAAGATCATAACAACTTCTAACTAGGAACCACAAGCCATAAGCAAAAACATCAGCATAGAACTCAACAATCTTCTCAAATGTGCTTTACATTTGTCAAATTTTCATTATTTTTTCTCTGATTAAGCCTCCTCAACCAGAAAGAATTCACCAAAACAGAAACAACCACAGAAATCATGAACAAGTAAAGAAGAAAAATGACAGAGAAAATGTACACCCAAACAATAATACAATATTCTTGGTAATATTAATTCATCAGTGTTTCCTGAGAGCAAGAGCAGAGAGCAACACCATCAAAGTGAGAAGAACCACTGCTATGAATGCTCCCACCACCGCCCCACTAGCCTTTTGACAGAAATCGGTGAATTGCGCACATATAGCCAGCCAGTTTGCGCTCGAGTTCCCATTATGAGCCAAGTATACCATGGCAGCGGAAGAACTCGCAGCCGAAGTAGCCAAAGTGAGTGCCACCTGCAACAAAATTTACAACCAAGGTGTAGATAAGTGTTCGGTGTTGTTATAATAAAAACTTGAAACATTTTAATAAAAACAACCCCTATTCGTATTAGAGCATCTGGGGGAAACCCCTTTCCCAAATATAGGGAAAACTATTGATGCACTCCAATGGTATCCCCTATATTTAGAGGAACCAATTTTTTTTTCACTTAATTTAATTGAATAAGAAAATGAAATAACATATTTATTTAATTAAAATTATACTTAATTTGTATATTATTTATAATTATTTAACATTAAAATTTCACTTTTTTAATCTTTAAATTACAATAATGATATTTAATAAAAATTAAAAAAATAAAAATTAAAAAATGTGTAATATTTGAATTACAAAAAATAAATCCATAGTATTAATAAAAAAACAAAGAATTTGGAATGCAAAATTAAAACAATTAAGTGTTAAAAATCGAAATTAATTCATTAATAACATTGTCGTAATTAAAATAGTGACAAATTTGTAAATAACCAATGACATTATTGTAAATAATTAACCAACTCCAAATATAAGGAAGGTGAATAGTGCTCCTCCAAATGGAGTTGGAGGAACACTACTCACCTTCTAAATCTATATTTGGGGTTGGTTTAGAGGAACCATTGGAGATAAACATATCTCAAACATAACGGATTTCCCAATATTTGAGGTATGATTAGAGATGGTCTTAGTAGTTTTGCATATACTTACGGTGTCTAATATAATTTGTAGAAGCTCTCGGTCCTACAGCGAGAGGGCGAGCGATGCACACAATGGAGAATGGTGTAGACAGAAGAAGGTAACTCATGACTATTGCCATGGCGATTACAAAGAACCTTTAAAATACGTGCATTAGTTGCATGTGATCCAAAAGAAAATATAAGTTCGTCTACCCTCTAACAACTTAAGTTTTAGATCAAGTAGTTCTACATGATACCAAAGCAGACTCTATATAGATTAAAAAAGCAACCGGTATAATCCAAAATAAAATATAAGTCCGTCTACTCTTCAACAGCGTGAGTTTTAGACACCGTGGTTCAACACGGTAACAGGGGAAGAATATAAATATAATCAAGGAGACTTACGAGAAAGTTGGGAGATCGTCATAGCTTGCTTGGAACTGAAAAAATTGAGTGAAGAAGGGAAGGGTTTGTTCAGAAGTGCCCATGGCAACAGTCGCTCCTAAAGCGGAAGTAAAGGCACTTATTCGAAGGATCAAGTCAAAAATGGCAATGCCCCTCTTGTATCCTCCTCTTGCGTGCTCCCCTGCAGCTCCCAAAAGAGGTGCCTTTCCTTTCCTCTCTTTGCTCATCTCTGCAACATCGATGGTAGTCGCCTCTTTTCTCTCCATTTGTTTTAATTGATGCTATAAACCTCTTTCTGGTTTTTTTCTTCTCTGTTTGATTGCTAAGAGAGCTCAAAGCTTGTAATGAGATCGAATGGAAGACTAAAATGGATTTTATATAGTGTGAGGATACTTGGGATTTGAGAGATAATGGAGCAAGAAGAGTTGTTGCTGAGTTATTCGAATCTCATGTATTGGGGCAGGTGGTGTTGTTGACTGTTGACATTAATTACTTAAATACATTAAAGTAATAATAAGAATACTTTCAGAAATTAAAGCTAGGAAACTTGTACCAATATACGAGGATATATGTTACCATTATTCTAGTCAAAATGATGAGTAAAAAGAAATATTGTTGTAGACCAACAACAACCGAAAGGAAGGAATGAAATGATAAAATTAAGGAACTAAGCTTTGCATGATTGGTCAACTAATGAAAGTATGTGTACCTTCTAATCCACCAGCAAAAGAGGGGTTTCAATCGATTATTCTGTGTCAAACTGACTGAGATTGACCCTTTGCGTGGGTTCATCTATTTATTTTTTAATTACAAATGGAGAGAAAGGTAAAGAGGATGTGAATCAAACTCAATGAAGAGTCCGATAAGAACACGATTGGTTATATATTACTAAATAAATTCCTTAGTCCTTATTATTATTATTATTATTTCATTTTTGTTTAAGAACCAACATACAACAACAATAAACAAATGAAAGGGAGGACCTAGTAACTCTTTCTCTACATAAGTTGGCATATCTTCATTCACTTTTCACCTTCAACATTCGTTTCTACGGTGTTTATTTATAAATGAAACTAGCAACTAAATAATATGCACTACTAAAATAAAACATATATGAAAAGATATAGCAAGAAAATATTCTTAAATATTACTTTTCTATCAAAAAATTAAAAAAAAAATTACTTTTCTATCAATATTATTAAACTCTTTCTAATTTTTGTGAAAATGAACAGAAATTTCTTTGTGAGATGAAAAGACACATAAATCACCGAAACATAAAGCAAGAAAGTGTTTGCAATATCCATGTGGTTAATTGCAAATCAGATTACGCTTATTGTTAGCCTAAAGTACAATAAATATGTTTTTCAAGAAACAAAACTGACAGATTTTCTATTTGGCTCCCACCAAAGCATGCTAACCGGCTAGGTACAGTCTACAGGACTAAAATTGTAAACGTTCAAAAAAATTTGTTCTTTGTCTGGTCCAATCGTGTCATGTTAAAGGAATGCTCGCCATCACTGCAATCTCCATCCACGTTTTGCAAGCACCTCTACAACTCCATCAGCTGCTTCCTTAGCATCATTCAGTGGAGAATAATGCCATCTTTCAGAGATCTGGGCAACAAAGTCGCAGATTAGCATAATGCCAACTTTCTAGATATGTACTATTATAAAATCTGCACTAGTTGAATTTTACTGTTGATACTTTCATCAACAAGACTTCAAGGATCTGAAGGCATGGACTAAGATTTTTAAGCGAAATGAATCGCCTTGGGTAGGTTTGTGAACGAGAAGAATTCTTTCTATATTTACTCTGAATGAAATTTGGAACACAGTCAGTCAAGGCATAATTAGCTCACATTCTCTCTACCAGTGAATGGTCGAATTGCTCCTCTGTGTTGCAGAGATTTGAGAAAATCTTCAAACTTCCATGTACACAGCTAGGCACCAAATACGTAAACAGGCATCCTGCAGTTCATATACTTTAAATGGAAACATCATATTAAAAAGTAAATTGAATAGAGAAGGAATTAAATTTTTCTGTCGCAGGCATGGTTGTTGCATACCCTGTGCTGCACGCTTCACTCAGCATACTAATTGAATCAGCTGTGTCGACAAAAGCATCAGCCCAAGCAAGATGCCCCATGTGTGGATTTGGATCTGCATAAGCAGCAAGTTTAAACCCAACAAGCTCACATACACTTATTAAATGCTAATATAAGAACAATTAAGGGGCAATTAGTACCTTCACCATTCCAAATATAGACTTCAGGATTGCTCGCTAGTTCCCGTACCAGGATGTCAGAAACCTGCTTGACACAATGGAAATGAGCATTTACCCTTATATATAAATCACCAAATGGAGACTAGAGAAAATAGTAACAACAATTTTGGGTGTTCGACGAGAAAACGATATCCTAAGGCTCCCACAAGTTGGAAGAACATTTTGCAAGGAGGCTGCAAGTTGCTTCACAAGGTCTACACCATATCTGCAACGACCTACAAGAAAAGAGAGTGAGAGACAAAGAAGCAAACACATTGATTTTCATATGACTAATATGCTAGGTGACTGAGCATATGAATGAAGAGTCATGAGTCAATCAAGAAGAATCATGATATTATCGGTTAAGAAAAGCATGTAACTGGTAAAAAGGAAATTGTAATTTTTGCATAGAAAAGCATTTTTCTACCTAAATGTTATAATGCCACATTATATCGGTCAAAACTATTGTTTATGGTATGCACAGAATGACAAACACAAAATGATTATGTATATAAACCTCAACCAATCATTGGCGGAAAACAGCATGAGAACAATGAAAACTTTACCGGGATATTTTTAATATTTATGCATCTTTTAGCAGTACATTACATAATGATTTAACTTCACATAATTCCTAATTCAAGAGTTGGGATCATTGTCACAGGCTATATCATTTTCTAGTTCCAAAGACCAAATAATTTGATCTTTTGGGCGAATTTGTTAATGAATATGGATTGGTTCAAGACCAGAACTTGATATAAAGGGAATATGCCACACATGGCAAAGCATGGACGACAGGGTCAGATCAGTTTGAGCTGGTGCCCAGATGTGAGAATAGTGATCCAAAAAGTATGGAATTGCCAATGTGGTTGGAGGTTATATAATCTGTTTTAAACTTAGAAGAATTCTGTAAGGCATTTTCCTTGTTTCTCAGCGAAATATTGCACCAACTACGAAGAATATTCAAAGTACATTTCTTATCCATTCTTGATTGTAGGGAGAAGAAAATAACAAACAGATAATCGGCTTTGGTGCTGATGCTGGGTGAAAATATTTTACATGGTGGAAAATTGGAATGTTTGCTAGAAGAATTACAATCTATGAGTTTTCAGGCCTAAGAACATATTAAAATGAGTAAAGAAGTATCATTGTTATAGGGAAATGGAAATAATTGTGCAATATTTTCAAAAGATTGGTTGCCTTAGATGGGGAAGTGAAATGATGCATTACTTACTTGTAGGTCCTCCAACACTGACCACCAGTAAGGGCTTTGGCAAAGGAAACAACTCATCATGCCAAGTAGAAGCCACGCTTCTTAATGAAGCAGAGTCAGCTTGGTGAATGGCACCCACAGTAAGAACCTAAAGTTAAACTATTTAGTTCCACAGACATAGATTAATATAAAGAGAGCAAACCACCAGCAATTGCCTTTCCATTAGCAATTCTATTGATCAATCAAGGAAGATCATACCACATGCTTGTCAGGAGGCTTGCGAGGTGTTACCCATCTTCTAAAAAGCCAAGGGACCTGTCTCTGTGCCTCAGGCGTCAATGGGTAATAATCATGACGAGGTGTGATCACTAGGTCAAATCTGTGTAGACGTGACCGAGGATCCTGTACCTGAGCATATCGCACAATACATCAGAGTCGGACAGTTAAACTCAGTGCCTGGTTAAATAACCAAATTATTTTGGCAGCTAAAACCAATGCAGAAGTTATCTGCTAAATTATTTAATCACTTCTCCACACCTACGCAGATTAGAGACATGCTTTCGTGTATGAAAGAGGAAGACTATTTGAAACCATGGCAAATCTAAATGATACATTGGTAATAGAAAGCGGAATACAAGGGTGCTCTGGAATATTCTGTTAGCAGTTTAAAACTGAAAAATCTGCCATCATAATTGATTATCATAATTATTTAAATTTGAAATTCAAATTTATACCACATGGAACGATAATAAATTGACAAGTGGGTAAGGTAATGAAATCTATGCAAAATATGTCTACTTGTTAATTTCTTATCGTTCCCTGTGGGATAA
The DNA here is from genome assembly GCA_963692815.1 of Nyctanthes arbor-tristis. Classification (NCBI taxonomy): domain Eukaryota; kingdom Viridiplantae; phylum Streptophyta; class Magnoliopsida; order Lamiales; family Oleaceae; genus Nyctanthes; species Nyctanthes arbor-tristis. The sequence goes on from CAVNYN010201654.1 coordinate 7,944, forward strand.
ATTTGAATTTCAAACTTGGATAGAATAATACTACTCATCACCACTGCTAATGATCTCTATCCTATGTGATATGTGTCAATGCAGTGACATTAAATGATAAGTCAAATAAAATGTAAAGCATGCGATGCATTGAAGTGGACTTGTAATTTAATATCACCTAAATATGGTGATCATCACCAGCGGTGATGAATTTCACTACTCGTTTCGGTAAATATTACAATCAATTAAAATGGTAATCCAAACGGACCCGTAATATGGTAGTACTCGTGCTAGAACAAAGAAAGCCATATCACAGAATACAGCACCAAGTCAAATACATTGTAAGAACTTCTACAAAGTCTCTCTTAGAATAGGAAGAGTATGCAACAATTCCCATATGTAGGCCCATAATATAGCAGTTAGAGGAAGGCATTCCATATTAGAGAGTTTTATGCATTTGAAGTCTCATCGAACCAGAATAACAAAGACATTTTCAGGGGCTAACTGTTTAATAGAACTCGAAACAGGAATGGTATCACGGCCAGATGCTACAATCAACGTGGGGCCATCCCTAAAATAGTTAGGAAACAGTATAAGCTTAGAATTAACAGATGCATAAATGATCCATATACAGATGCATAATATGCAACAGTCAAGTCTAAGAAGTACTGGAGTGTTATCCCTAGTGTCTGCTAGATGCTACATATAAATCAGCTTACAAACATGTTTCCCATCTTAAAATTTCAAAAAATATGATATATCTAGAAAATGTACGAAGTCAAATAACTCTAGAAATGCACACCTCATAACTTGTATTGGTAAATTTAGATTTAGAGAATGAAACAACCATAACTAAGAAAAGAAAAGCAGATAAAAAGCTACAATGCATACCTTTCAAATGTTTCTTGAGCCAATTTTGCAATAATTCTTGCGTCAGCTTCTAGAACATCTGTGAAGCTAAATCATTTAAACCACCACCAGAAGAAAATATAATATCATATGGCAAAGACTACAGGGCAATTTTCCAGGCTGAGAATCTTGTAATGGAAAAGCCCAAAAATAAAATCTTGGATAAGCATATACCTCTTAAACCGTCTTGAAGGGGCACCAATTTCTTCCTCTGGAGTTCTGAAAATCTGCCAATCCACTTAACAACCTGCTCAACTCGTTTGTGAACAGACACAGGCAACCAGTGTAACCTCTCATTGATTCCTCCTCTCGGCCTAGTAGTGCGCTACATGTGAAAAATGATTAACTAAGAATCAATACCGGGCTATAAGCAAAGTAACAAATCATCTAGTAGACAAATCAAAATATAATCTACCAAGAAATAGTATCCAGTGGAATTTTTTGGAATATTCATCTTAGTTATAAGTAAACACAATTACATAAAAATCTCAGACTAAGATTTCCTCATTCTACTTGAATATTTGCTCGATTACAAGAAATGTGCTTACATAAAGAGTATATTTATCGGAGAGACCAAGAGCTCGAACCAAACCAATGCACTGATTCTCTGCACCTGCAAAACCGTTACCAATTACTATCGCTCTTTTGATGGTTCGCATTAAGCTGAATCAATTTTAGGGTTTTAATTTTACTGGAATTAGGGTTCATGTTTTATGACTTTTTAAGAGTAGTTGGAACGCGGGGTGTAAACATGAAAAATGATTATTAAGATCGGAAGAGCACACGTCTGTTTTTATTTTTTATTTTTTTATTTTTTGTGTAAAACATGTAGTTGGTATTAATTTGATAAATTTGTTATTTTACATAATAAAGATTTTAAAGACAAGTTTATGTTGATAATAAAATATGAATTGTAGCCCTTCAAATCATCTTTCTAATTGATCAAGAATCAATGAATTTGGATAAGTACAACTCGATACATATGCTTGAAAAACCGACGACTATATAGACAATAAGTTTGACTTTCAAAACTCTTTTCTAATTGTCTCTTGTTAGTTGTTTTTTGTTGATATAAGTGTTGAATTTAAAAAAATGATAGAAATAAATTTTATTATAAATATCTTTTCTTGCTCCAACTTAAATAACTTTAATCCGATGAACTCTTAATGTGATCAAAACACCAATGGCCACATACCAGTAAAATAGTCTTCTGATAAACATCACAACATGCAAATTCATGACAATTTTTGACATATGTTATGAACCGAATTTGAATATGATAATAAGAGATGAACTTGTAAATATTTATCTTCCAAATCCCACTTAAATTATTTTCATTTGATTTCAAATCCCATTTAAATTATTTAAATTATTTTCATTAGAACTCTAAAACTCCAACTATCATCATTTCATTGAAACTCACACGGGAGCTACAATTTTTGACCATTTGGCCTTGAGTTAATCCACTTGTACCGATCATCTTCTACCACTTGCAACACATCTAAAATACATCACTGAATACCATTTCCCATATACAATACTTGATAATACATAAATGATTACATATTTTGGTTAATTACATTTTTAGACAATATATTTATACGAAAAACGGACCTGTGATGAGAAGATTGGTATACTTTGGTAAAGTAAAGGAATTAATAAAATGAGTGTAGAATATACCTTCCAAATGATATATATCAACAGTACATATCTAGACAATAATCAACATTGCAGCAGTGGAGGTGATCTAATGCATGAAAAGCCACAAGACTTGAAGCAAATAAATCTAGTCTAGACGCGCTCCTAAACATACTTCCCAAAATGCCAGTTATGTGAGTATTAGACTAGTAATATTCTGGTCAGGTAAAACTAGACAACGCAACCTAGTATCAAGTGAAAATTTTGCAACCCGAATTTTTCCTCTAGTAAAAATTTAAAATAACAAAAAAGAAGGGGGGGGGGGGGGGGGCACATTAA